>JASANB010000353.1:0-191780 GCA_030248155.1 Sabatieria punctata
TACAGTACTATACCATATCAAATTCAAAGTTCGAATTTGGTAGGAATGCCTACCTGCACAAAATGCATGTACATTACTGGTACAGGTTACAGTGCTACAAACTGGCTTGAAAAATCACTAATTCATATTAGCTTACAACAGTGTTGCTAGGTCTGAACGCTAGAATTTCTCCAAAATTCCGAAATACTAGCCCGTGTGTGACCTACTGTTGGCAAAAATATTGAATTTGTGGAATACATAATATACTACATATACATATATGTATATGTTTTCCGATGACGAATACATATATGGTATGTATATGTATTTTTTCAAAAATATGTACATAAAATACATATTTTTAACTCACCTTTTTTAGCCAGAAAAGCGTGGAAACAATACTCTCGATCCATTAATGCATTTAAGTTGTCAAGAACTCAAGAGCACATACTTTATGTGCACTACCAATAACGTAACGAAGTATCAAGAGCAAGACAAACACAACATTTCAAATGCCAAAAAAAAAATCATGGATTGAATTTGATATACATTTCAGACATACATTGTAGTGGTTTCAGCACGGATTCTGATTCTCCTACTGCCTTGCCGGCCTACCGGCCATAGAAAATACCCATTCAGTGCGTTTAGTTTAAAATATAAAGTGCGTTTAGTTTAGCAAATCATTCTGAAAGGCATGCCAACCATAGTAAAAAACTGCTTAACCGAGCTTAGAAGACTCCTGACCACTTTGTAGCCTCTGTGACTAGATTGGAAAACAAAGCTTTACAGTTTCTATGTCTGCCAAACAGTCTACTACTAGTGACCTACATACGTACTAATTCTGACAAAAAAGCTTAAAATTACAAGAAAATTACTGACCACAAAATTCCCTCAAGAAATTCCACCACTCCCCCGAACGTACTGTATTTCACCCACTTTTTGGAGAAATTCCGACACCTGGCAACACTGGCTTAAAATTGGTTCAAAACTCAGAATGAGGCCTTTAGTGCATTTGCGCTACTTGTTTTTGGCTCTAAAGCGCTATTTGGCAGCTTGGAAATAGCGATTTTTGGCCTAGATTCCCACCTATTAAATAAAACGTGCTAAGCTGCATTTGCAAGCGTTTTGGAGCTTTTGCAAAATTTCGGACCAGCTTACCTTGGCGAAACTACTCTAGAGTAGAGACCCCTCTGTGCGAACAGTACAGAAAAAAAGCCCTGGCACTCCCCCCATAGTGGCTGAAAAAATAGTATTTCAGTGGAAAGTTCATTTTCTATTACAGTCGTGCCTCGTTGATATGGCGACATCGGGACAAGGCCCAAATGGCCATATTATCGAAATAGCCATATAAACAGATCACTAATCACTATGTTTTCCATTGTAGGCGAAAAAATAGGTACACCAGCTAGCTGGCCATATAATCGAGAGAATCATACGAGGGCCATATTAACGAGGCACCACTGGAATACTTAGAAATGGCAAAATTGAGACATTCTTATTTTTAGATTAGGGCAGCGATTTCTGAAACTAACCATGATGTCGTCTTCTCCGACTTAGGTTGGAACGTGTTCAGAAATCATTCTTGATTTGACTGTTGTTTTACGGTATAGACAGACAGCATCTACAGTGCAGTCTAAGTTGAATGCTTCATATCCATTGTCCAATTTCTTGCCATTTCAGTTATGGTAGTTTATGGGATAAGTGTATTGGCTAATATTCCAACTACTTCTTTAATTTTGACAACAAAATGGATAACCGATTCTGTTTTAGGAAAAAATACAAAAGAGTCCAACACATGCCAAACAATGTGCGAAACACTCAAATCATCCGCTGGCGGTATTTTGTGCGTTTCCTGCTAAATAATGCTGAATATTGATTGGGAGACAAAGAATTCGCTTTTTCCCAGCTGCCAGGTCCAACCAGTTGAGGCCGCAGTAACAGGGCCTAATAAATTTGCATATACGTCCGTCTCTGCATTGTACGTTGAAAATGGAAGCGTTTGAATTTCAGATAAAACCATATGCAGTACCAAACTGTGGAGCAGTCTAACCGACCGCACTTAACTTTTCAATCGTTGCACCACTTGCTAGTGGCTGAATCTTTATCTCAGCTTGCGAAAAACGTGACGGGAACATATAAACCAAATGTGATCATTAAATTCACTCTGTCTGCTCTGGCACTATCGATAAATCACCAGCTCCGTCTAAGCGGAGATGATGTGCTAGTTGATAGCATAACAAACAGTTATGTTGTTATGTTATGTTGCTATATGTTGGCTCGGCTCTTTTTTGTAGCACATTTTGCCCGACAACTACATACCAGGAGGAAAGACACGTGTTTTTGGCACAAGCGAGCCCTTAGTTTGAACCTGTGTTTCTTATATTTTGAAATAAATCTGTTCATTAGAAGTGCTGTTTTAATTAATTGTGACGGCAGCGCTTTTAGCGTCTTTTCTACGCGTGCGGCCGCTCTACGTATCTGACCGTGCCAGGCCGGTTTGTTAAAGGGGCCGTGCAAAAATGACGTTATCAATTTTTGGACATTTTTCGACCCCCTCCCCCTTGTCATCGGTTGTTATTATTTTCCAAACCCCCCTCTCTAAAAGCGAAAAAACGCGTCACTTTTTTCCACCCCTCCGAATTTGCAAAAATTCCTGCATTAAACGAGCATTGAATGAGTCACTAAATTGAATGAGCAACTTTTGGGACAATAGTTCTTCTACTTATTCTTTTAAATTCTTCTAGATTTCCCGTATTTAGAAAGAGTTTGTTTTAGCAGATTTTTTCTTTATTTTAACCCATTCAAAAAGACCACCTCTTTTTCTGTCACTCTCTAAACCAGATTCTGCCATTTTCCGCAGAAAATCGGCCGGTTTTTTCGCAGATCTGTCTGCCTACTTAATTCCTAGTACAGGGTGTCTCAAAAAAAATGATCACATTTCTTTTTACTGCCATTTCCGCAAATTTTTACCAAATAAGCTGAAATTTGGACCATATAGGTGCCAAAATTCGGGGGAATTTTATGTGTTAAAGTTTGGTGCACGAGGCTTGACTCATTCCCGAGAAATTTCAAAAAAAAAGTGAAATTTGGTAATTTCAATTGCGAAAGCGGGCACCGAAAATATTATCACATTTCAATTTCTTGTATCTTTCGTAATTGTTGTCGGAATTGGATGAAATTTGGAGTGTAAACGCAGAAATTCAGGGTAATTCGTGTGTAAAAAGTTGACGCATGAACTCCAACGCTATCGTTAGAGTTTAGTTTAGGCGATAATGAAATGTTACGTTTTTTCGGTGACCGGCTTTCACTATTGAAATTACCAAATTTCACTTTTTTTGAAATTTTTCGGGAATCAGTCAAGCCTACTGTTGTTTGCGTATACGCAATACGCATACGCAATACACAAAAATACGCATTTTTATCAGAATGCGTATACGCATACACATACGCATACGCATTTACATCTGGATACGCAACACGCATACGCATTTTGATCGCATTTGAGTATTTTTGCGTATGCGTATTTACTATACTTTTATGAGACTGGAGCCTTGAAAATAGCAGTTTTATGTGTGTTTTGGCAATGTCACTTGTAAAAAACAAAGCTATTTTTTATTTAACTACGAAAAACAAGCTATCTAATAACCCACATATTCAGCGATTTTCTGTCTTTTCTAAAAAAATGAATATGTATATAATTTTAACATTGGAAACAGTACTTTCAGGCATAAAGTTCGACTACGATGCAATACGCAATACGCATACGCAATACGCAAAAATGCGCATTTATTTTTGAATGCGTATACGCATACGCATTTTTTAACAGAACGCGTATACGCATACGCATATGCATACGCAAATGGAATTTTTGATATTAAACAACAGTAGTCAAGCGTAGTGCACGAAACTTTAACACATGAAATTCAACGAAATTTGGCACCTATGGCCCAAATTTCAGCCTATTTGGTCAAAAATTGCGGAAATGGCAGTAAAAAGAAATCTGATCATTTATTCAGTGACTGACTTTCACTATTGAAATCAACAAATTTCACTTTTTTTTTGAAATTTCTTAGGAATGAGTCAAGCCTAGTGCACCAAACTTTAACACATAAAATTCCCCAAATTTTGGCACCTATGGCCCAAATTTCAACCTATTTGGTCAAAATTTGCGGAAGTGGCAGTAAAAAGAAATGTGATCATTTTTTTGAGACACCCTGTATTTTTCTGCGAAAAATCACAGAAAATCTGCTAACCTTTGGCAGATTTTTTAAGCGCTTTTCGCGCTGTTAATTCTGCAGGATTTGCAGTTGGGATCTGCGATTCCGACTAAACTGCAGGCAGAAACTGTCTGCGAAAACCGCAAATCAGATTCTTCGGTCCTTCTGCAGCAAATGACACCTGAATTTTCGATTTTACTTCAATTTAGAACGCGCTACAAAGGTGAAACAACAAACGCTACAAACAAAGAACTGTAAGCAATGTAAACTAACAACAACAACAACAACCTTCTAACAGTGATAGGTATATGAAAGATATCTTAGAAACATTCGGAAAGTTCATTGAACAACCTTTTTTCACTAAGGTATGTTTTTCTGTCTAATTTTAGAGGCGGCATAAGTTACTTAAGACCCAGCCAGAGGCCTGAGGATAAATACCTGTCTAAAATACGTAGAATTGTAGTACAGTACCTGTGTGTATTTAGACAAGGAAGATATGCACATACGAAAGTGTAGTCTGATTCTATTTCTTATAAAATCCTAGTAGAATTGAACCATGTACGGTAAACATATTACAGACAGCAGCAGAGTAGGAGTTTATATTAGTAAAACTTTAGCCTTCATAAATGTTTTTCAAATGGTAGGTATTCTGAGCGTAAATTGTAAGATTCACAGAACACGGTTTAATTAATTTGAACAGGCCTAGTTGGGCTTCTGCCCGACCAGGGCAAAAAAATTTCGATAAATTAGGCTTAAAAACGCACTTACAAACGCATTCTAAGCATAAGATAGACAGATAGAGAGGCGTAGATTCCGCTAATTTATTCGTTTCACAAATTTTTACTCAATTTTCGGTCCTGCATCCACCGCAAATTTTGTACCACCGTACACCCCTGCGTAGTGTAGTACGTACAGTACACTACTGATGCCAGCCTTAGCCTATACAGTATGAGAGTGAAAGCTCAAAGTACCAAAAAAGTTACCTAGGCCTGAAGACGTATCGTGCAGGCAAACACAATCAAGGCTTCAAATTTTGTAAGAAAATTTCAGACTTCTTACTATACTGTACACTGCTCATAGTGTGAGAATTTGCTAGCAACTTCAACAACTTTTTGCAGGAAATCGAAAAGGTAGCCAATTTTCTGATCCAATACGCATTACGCAAAAATGTGTAAACCTTTGACAGAATGCGTAATAATATTGCATAATGGAATTCAAATGAATATGCGTATGCGTATGCGTATTCTAAAATGTAATGCGTACTTTGCGTAATGATATGCGTAATGCGTATACGCATGCAACAGTACGGAGGGGTCGTGAATTTCCGGGCGGGCACAAATCGCCTCCCCAGGAAATTGGAAAGTTGGAAAATGGAAAATGTAAAAAATGGAAAATGCTTCCCAACTATTTGGAAATTAGGAAAATATGCACAATAACAACCAGCATCACCGGCTGCAAAAAAATTTGCATATCAGTAACGCGGGCAATTCGGCAACGGTATGAGGTCCCGCCCGCCATCACAATAGACTCATATGTCTTTCCAAAAGTTCTACAACGGAAGAATGGCTATGATTGCGGAGTTTTCGTCTGTGCTTTTGCTGCATTCATGTCATCTGATTGTCCGATTTTAGCTGCACAAGTGCCTATTCTAACATAAATTGAGCACTTACATGCACTATGCATGCACATATATCGTAAACTTCACTTACAGGCTGGTATATAGCACTGGAGGCAGCTTTGTGTCTACCTATCTTTTTCTGCACAAGACCTTTTGCCCTTTTGGTCATCACTGTGACTACGTACTGACGCTGTCTGCAATTTAGAAATCGACTTCTGAGATCTATGCTCAAAGAAAAATAACCCTACTTACAGTCATAAACGCGACTCCAAATCTATTTTAGCTTAGATTTAGATTTGTTGTCACCAAAAGGCAGTGTTGACAGGTAGATAAATGGGATGGACTTTTTTATATTTCGACTTATTGAATGAAGCAATTTTGCGACAAGCAGTCGTTTCCAGCATGAGCTGTTGCGTTCATTTTATCCTTAGTAGCGCTTATTTCCATACATGTAACAGGTCATCCGCCGATGGGGGGAGGGGGGGTTGGGGGGGTCTGGCGCCGGCCGGGGGGTCTGAGCCAGGGTTGTATATTTTTCCGAAAAAAACCTCGGCCTGTTTTTTTCCAGTTTTTTTCCGGTTTTTTTCCGGTTTTTTTCCGGTTTTTTTCCTAAATCGCGGAAAACAACTCCAGTCCAAGTTCTGAGTATCCTAGGCTGGTTTTATGATTCCTAACGCTTTCTAGCGCCTTCCTCAGTCTTGTTAGACCAGAAATACACGTGTTACATTGATATAAATCACGAAACAGGCATGAAACAGTGCCTGACAGGTTCCATAAATAACGCCATATGCAAATTTTCTTACAGCAGTTTGCATTTTTGTTTTTTCATGCCAAATTTGGTCTTTTTTGTTGTTTTTCAAACAGTTTTGAGTCAGTATGGCCTATTATACATAGCAAAAGTCCATTTTTTAAACGAAAAATAACGTAAAATAGCTATTTTTAGCTTGAGTTTTTTTCCGCGATTTATGTTTTTTTCCGAGCCTTAGGAAAAAAACCGGTTTTTTTCCGGAAAAAAAACAGTTTTTTCCGGTGTTTTTTTTCCACCTCACATCCCTGGTCTGAGCCAAAATTTTGGGGGAGGGGGGTGGGCACTAAAAAACGCTCAAAAATCGAAAAAATCGCAATTTTTCGGCTAAAAATTGCCAAAAATCGCTAATTTGGGCTGAAATACAGCTAAAAAGTGCTCTTTTGCAGGCGATTTTGGCAATTTTTGTGTGTTAAATTGTAAAAAATTGCAAAAATTTGCTCGAAAATTTACTTTCCCGAAACATCGGGGGGGGGGGTCGGTGAAATCGTCTCGGGGGGGGGGGGGTCCCCATCCGGGGGGGTCTGGCCGATTTCGGGCGGGGGCCAGACCCCCCCCAGACCCCCCCTGTTACATGTATGCTTATTTCCCTTTCCTTATGGTGTAACTTGCGACTTTCCAACTTTCCTACTTTCGGGGAGGCGATTTGTGACATTGGAAAACCCGCAAAACTAGGTGTACCACTGTGTACCGCACGTCCTCACCGTTTCCGTTTTTCTGGGGAGGCGCTGTTCTTTTGTATTTGTATACGCGCCGTGAATTTCTCCACCCCTCCGGTAATTGTGGTGCATGATGGACACTCGGCCGGCCGCTGAGTGGCACATTCTTGCTACTACTGAGCCTATTTTGCCGTTTTATGTTGTGTTTTCAAATTTTAGCGTTGCGATTTTTTTTAGTCTTCGGCAAAACTGACGGTAAATGTATAGTTTCCGGGCGTAAAATCAGGAATCGACCCCAGCTTGAAATAAATAGCTAGGTAAATGTATAGTTTCCGGGCGTAAAATCAGGAATCGACCCCAGCTTGAAATAAATAGCTAGGTAAATGTATAGTTTCCGGGCGTAAAATCAGGAATCGACCCCAGCTTGAAATAAATAGCTAGGTAAATGTATAGTTTCCGGGCGTAAAATCAGGAATCGACCCCAGCTTGAAATAAATAGCTAGGTAAATGTATAGTTTCCGGGCGTAAAATCAGGAATCGACCCCAGCTTGAAATAAATAGCTAGGTAAATGTATAGTTTCCGGGCGTAAAATCAGGAACCGGCCCCAGATTAAAATTAATACAGTCATGTCTCGTTAATCCGGACCTCGTTAATCCGGATATTCGCCTTCCGGACAAGATTTGGGCAGGTCCCAATTTTTCCCCATGTTATATGTCTCGTTAATCCGGATCCGGATTCGTTAATCCGAACACGTTTTTCCAGGTCCCAACTTCGATTTTTACACGTTAAATGATTCGTTAATCCGGATTTCGTTAGTCCGGACAAATTCTTGTGCCTGACTCTTTAATCCGGACGCAAGTTGGCGCCTCAAAATTGCAATCAATTTCGCCAGCTAAACAAAAAAATGTAAAAAAAGACTGAAGACTGTGCTTTTGTAAATTCGCTGTGTAGTTAGCTGTAGTTAGAAAGCTGTATAGTGCTTGTTCTGTACATAATTCACCCACTAAGTGCACTCTAAATGGCCACCTCCAGCAATGCGCCAAAGAAAAAAAGGACTCGGACCGAACTCACGTTGACACAGAAGAAGAAGATTTGTCTGTGGAAGAAAAATGATCCTACGCTGACTATAGACCGCCTCGTCGCATTGGCTTCAGCTGATGGTACAAAATAATTAATTTTAAAATGCGTAATCAGTTTTTTACATGCAAACAATTTAGGAATCTCGATAGGCCGAAGCACAATTAGCGATGTTCTTCGAAATTCCGGCCAATGGCTTGCATCAGTCGCTGAAGACACTAAACGTCAGCGAGGTGCAAAGTTTCCTCAGCTCGAGACCTCACTTGTTGCCTGGCTAAACGACAAAACTGCCCATGGTCTGCCAATTTCTGACGATATGCTGCTTGAAACAGCGCGTACTCTTGGAGAGAAGCTCGGCGTATCACCTCATTTCGGCTATTCCCGGGGTTGGTTGGGCAAATTCAAAGTTCGCTATGGCATCAAATCGCATGTGACACACGGTGAAGCTGGGAGTGTGTCAGAGGAAGCAGCGGAGGAGGGTCGCAGTCGAGTTTGGGAGGAAATTACTTCCTTTGATCCTTCTGACAGGTTCAATATGGACGAAACCGCCCTCTTTTATTGCCTCGGTCCCGACCGAACTTTAGCAAGTGCTCCTGCACCTGGTCAGAAACGCTCAAAGGAGCGTGTCACTGTAGCTTTGGCTACAAATGCAACAGGTTCAGAGATGCTCAAGCCACTAGTCATCGGAAAGTCGGCCAAGCCCCGCGCATTTAAGCAGTTTGATCCAAGCAAGTTTGTCAGCTATCGAGCGAACAAGAAAGCTTGGATGACCACTACGGTTTTTGAGGAATGGCTCCTTCATTTGAATGCCAAAATGGCAGCCAGCAGTCGAAAAATTGTTCTTCTCCTGGACAACCACAGCTCCCATATCAGCCCCAACCTCACCAACGTGAAAGTGGTCAAACTTCCCCCTAATATGACCTCTAAGATCCAGCCGCTAGACATGGGAATCATTGCCAGTTTTAAAGCTCACTACCGTCGACTCTTGGTAACTAAAAATTATTTCTGAATTAGAATTACATACTGTAGTTTTCTAAAACTTTAGGTTCAGCTGTGGCTACGGCAAATAGAGCTGACAAACAAAATGTCCAGACCGGATCTGAAGGAGGTTGTACAGATGATCTGTTTGGCTTGGGGCAATGTGACTGTTGAGACTGTACAGAATTGTTGGCGCAAGGCTGGTTTTGGGACTGACGGTCCAAATGGTATCCCAGCCGATAACCAACCTGATCAGCAGATCGCTTCGTTGGTTCAGAGTCTTGACTCTGACATTCCCACTTTGGCCATTCAACATCCAATGTCGG
Source organism: Sabatieria punctata (assembly GCA_030248155.1). Classification (NCBI taxonomy): domain Eukaryota; kingdom Metazoa; phylum Nematoda; class Chromadorea; order Araeolaimida; family Comesomatidae; genus Sabatieria; species Sabatieria punctata. Next base: position 9,661 of record JASANB010000353.1, read on the forward strand.
CAGAACAGTGGCTAGAAATCGACAGCCAGGAAGCCACTGGCGAGCAAGTATCAATTGAGGAGCTTGTCGCTCTTCATACGCAGGAGTCCTCCAATCTGTCAGACGAAGAGGATGAGGTAGAATTGCTGGCTGTGAATCCCTAACCACCTCCCACTCGTCTGGAGGCTTTCAATTCCCTGGCTACAATCAGTCATTTCTGCCAAAGTCACATGGAGTACTTTTCGGCAGATGAAGTGCTCAGCCTGCGTCGCTTGGAACAGCGATTATTTGACTACAAACTTAGCTCCAGTAAACAGACCTCGATCACAGACTTTATGTTGCGGAAATAGAGAGTTACACTTGTTTAGAGCCGTTTTTGTGGTGTAAAATTCGATAAAACGTTACGTTTATATTCTAATAGTAAAGAGAACATTGCGGTACTGCTTTTAAGATAAAAAACAACGTTTTTAAATTTTGTTTCGTTAATCCGGAAATTCGTTAATCCGGACAAAATCTGCTGGTCCCAACTTGTCCGGATTAACGAGACATGACTGTACTTTTAATGATCATAACGGTAAATGTATAGTTTCCGGGCGTAAAATCGGGAACCGACCCCAGATTAAAATAAATACTTTTAACGATCATAACTAATTATAAAATAACAAGTTTTATCGATAAATATCGATTATCGATTATTTTTTTGGCAAAATTCCAAAATTTCAAAATCGTCCAAAATGGTCATGTTATAAATCATTTGAAAGCCCTTCGTCTGACGAGTCTAATGATCACTAGCATCAGCATAGGGCACGCCCCCGGGGGCCTGTTTTGCCAAATATAAAAGTACCCCTAGAGACGCATCAGTATAGGCACGCTCCGGAGGGTCTGTTTTAAAAACATAAAAATACCCCTAGTGGACGCATCAGTATAAGCACGCTCCAGAGGGCCTGTTTTCCAAATATAAAAATACCCCTAGAGGGACACATCAGTATAGGAACGCTCAGGAGGGCCTGTTTTAAAAACATAAAAATACCCCTAGTGGACGCATCAGTATAAGCACGCTCCAGAGGGCCTGTTTTCCAAATATAAAAATACCCCTAGAGGGACACATCAGTATAGGAACGCTCCAGAGGGTCTGTTTTAAAAACATAAAAATACCCCTAGTGGACGCATCAGTATAAGCACGCTCCAGAGGGCCTGTTTTCCAAATATAAAAATACCCCTAGAGGGACACATCAGTATAGGAACGCTCAGGAGGGCCTGTTTTAAAAACATAAAAATACCCCTAGTGGACGCATCAGTATAGGCACGCTCCGGAGGGCCTGTTTTCCAAATATAAAAATACACCTAGGGGTACGCATAACTATACTGATGCGTCCCCTAGGGGTACTTTTATGTTTTAAAACAGGCCCTCGGGCTTGCTATTGTCATGCGTCCCTCTAGGGGTATCTTTATAGTTGGCAGAACAGGACCCCGGGGCGTGCGCAATGCTAATGTAGTTATCATTAGACTCGTCAGACGAAGGGCTTTCAAATGATATATAGCATGACCATTTTGGACGATTTTGGAATTTTGCCACAAAATATTTGATAATCGATATTTATCGATAAAACTTGTTAATTTATAATTAGTTATGATAGTTAAAAGTATTTATTTTAATCTGGGGCCGGTTCCTGATTTTACGCCCGGAAACTATACATTTACCATCATAACTTATTATAAATTAACAAGTTTTATCAATAAATATCGATTATCGATTATTTTTTGGCAAAATTCCAAATTCGTCCAAAATGGTCATGTTATATATCATTTGAAAGCCCTTCGCCTGACGAGTCTAATGATTACTAAATCAGCATAGGGCACGTCCCGGAAGGCCTGTTTTGCCAAATATAAAAGTACCCCTAGAGACGCATCAGTATAGGCACGCTCCGGAGGGCCTGTTTTAAAAACATAAAAATACCCCTAGGGGACGCATCGGTATAAGGCACGCTCCAGAGGGCCTGTTTTAAAAACATAAAAGTACCCCTAGGGGACGCATCGGTATAGGGCACGCTCCGGAGGGCCTGGTTTAAAAACATAAAAATACCCCTAGGGGACGCATCGGTATAAGGCACGCTCCAGAGGGCCTGTTTTAAAAACATAAAGTCCCCCTAGGGGACGCATCGGTATAGGGCACGCTCCGGAGGGCCTGGTTTAAAAACATAAAAATACCCCTAGGGGACGCATCGGTATAAGGCACGCTCCAGAGGGCCTGTTTTAAAAACATAAAGTACCCCTAGGGGACGCATCGGTATAGGGCACGCTCCAGAGGGTCTGTTTTAAAAACATAAAAGTACCCCTAGGGGACGCATCAGTATAAGGCACGCTCCAGAGGGCCTGTTTTAAAAACGTAAAAGTACCCCTAGAGGACGCATCAGTATAGTGATAAGTACCCCTAGGCGTATTTTTATATTTGGAAAACAGGCCCTCCTGAGCGTCCCTATACTGATGCGTCCCCTCGGGGTACTTTTATATTTGGCAAAACAGGCCCCCGGGGGCGTGCCCTATGCTGATGCAGTGATCATTAGACTCGACAGATGAAGGGCTTTCAAATGATATATAACATGACCATTTTGGACGATTTTGAAATTTTGGAATTTTGCCAAAAAATAATCGATAATCGAAATTTATCGATGAAACTTGTTAATTTATAATTAGTTATGATCATTAAAAGTATCTATTTCAATCTGGGGTCGGTTCCTGATTTTACGCCCGGAAACTATACATTTACCAATAGCTACTTTTAATGATCATAACAAATTATAAATTAAAAAGTTTTATCGATTATTTTTTGGCAAAATTCCAAAATAGCTAAAAATGGTTATGTTATATATCATTTCAAAGCCCTTCGTCTGACGAGTCTAATGATGACTACATCAGCATAGGACACGCCCCGGGGTCCTTTTCTGCCAAATATAAAAGTACCCCTAGAGACGCATCATCAGTATAGGCACGCTCTGGAGGGCCTGGTTTAAAAACATAAAAGTACCCCTATTGGACGCATCAGTAGGTATAAGGCACGCTCCAGAGGGCCTGTTTTAAAAACATAAAAAGTACCCCTAGGGGGCGCATCAGTATAAGGCACGCTCCGGAGGGCTTGTTTTCCAAATGTAAAAATACCCCTAGGGATACGCATCACTATACTGATGCGTCCCCTAGGGGGTACTTTTATGTTTTTAAACCAGGCCCTCCGGAGCGTGCCTATACTGATGCGTCTCTAGGGGTACTCTTTTATTTTGCAAAACAAGGCCCGGGGGCGTGCCCTATGCGGATGTAGTGATCATTCGACTCGTCAGACGAAGGGCTTTCAAATGACATATAACATGCCCATTTTGGACGATTTTGAAATTTTGGAATTTTGCCAAAAAATAATCGATAATCGATATTTATCGATAAAACTTGTTATTTTATAATTAGTTATGATCATTAAAAGTATCTATTTTAATCTGGGGTCGGTTCCTGATTTTACGCCCGGAAACTATACATTTAAAAAACTGACTTTTAGGGGTCCCTAATGAGGGCGTATATCTCAGGATCTAAGCAGAGCAAAGTAATGAAAATTTCAGCTATCTTTTAAGAATTCATCTATCTTTCATATAAAAAAGGATTCATTCAAATCCGTTGAGATTTCCAGTTGCTACAGCGGTGGCAAAACTGACTTCAAGGGGTCCCTAACAAAAATTTCAATTTTATCTATCGTATTCAGTTGACTCCTAAGCCTGAGCCTGAGCCTAAGCCTAAGCAAGAAAGTGATTAATTAATATAGGTACTGTATAATGGAGGGACCCCTAAAAGTCAGTTAAGGCAAATCTCAACGGATTTGAGTGAATCTTTTTTTAAATGAAAGATCAATAAATTCTTAAAAGATTGCTGAAATTTTCATTAATGTGTTCTGCTTAGATCCTGAGATATACGCCCTCATTAGGGACCCCTAAAAGTCAGTTAAGCCTTAGTCTTCTTATTAGGTAGGTACATTGTAGAAGGTGGTTAAAAGTTTTAGAGGTAGATTAGGAGCTGTGATGCCGTCCCCAAGTCAAGGAGCGGCCGAGTTTCCAGCTGAGTTCTCTAACAAAAAGGTCTGGGCTCCGCACGCACAAGACGGCTTTGTGCTGGGAAGAATCATTGACATCGGTGCTCAGTCGGTCTCCGTCGCTCCTTTTAAGGGACAAAGGGGACAGGTAATGCAGTCGGATTGGTCAGTTGACTTAGTTTTTGCGATCGATTCTTATATGGATTATTACGCTGCCGCTACGTTGCTTAGTTAATAAATTTGAAGCAACAACAATAGTGATGCAAAAAGAATGCTCGATTCAACTCGGTATTTTGAAAATTCGGTCACGTAATTGGGGCCCCGGTTTTAAAAAATTCTAAAATAGCTTGTAAATTGTAACCAAACGGTGCTGGGTGCGTGTAAAACCGGTTCTTTTTCTTGTCTAGATCATACATGTACTAGGGGGGTTTGGGGGGTTACCCCCCTGCTGGAAAGGCCAAACCCCCCTCACCCCCCCCCCCCGAGACAGGTTAAGGGACCCCTCCCCCCCCCCCCCGACCAAAAAATACAAGTGGTGGTAGTGGCTCCAGTATTAACAAACTGGGTCAGAAATCACTAATTTTTAGCCTAAAATTCACTTGAAAAGCCTTTGGAAACCGAATTTGGCGTTTCCACTGCTGATATTTAAGACGCAATTTCTGAGAGAATTCAATGTACCTCCCTACTTTGGACAGGGTCACATAACGGATTTCGATATTTCTATGATAGTTGAGTAGTAATTGATGAAAAACCATGATGCGCCAAGTATCAGCCCGATCGGCCCACATGGGCCTGCTGACCACCTCCTTGAAGTGACCGGTCCAGAGCGAAATTTGCAAATTTGGGTCCCTTCATTCAAGTCATTGTATCTTGCCGGCATCTAGAGTTACAGTGACCATTTCCCACCAAACGATCGAGAACCATCCAAAGATTACAAATATCACAGTTAAAAAGCGGTATCTAGCTCCGTACCGCAATTTAGGGTAAAAAACGCGGTTCAACACTGAATTTTTACCATACCCGGTGACACGTTTGACCAAATTTAAGTACATTAGAATGATGGGCCAGAAGCAGATTTTTTATATAATATAGCACAGTAAATGCGCAACATACATGAAAGAAATCAGCAAAATCGACGCGCCACATAGGGTCGAAATCGGTTCTTAAAGTCTCGGCGATAAATTTTTTTTCACTCAATGTCAACAAAAATTATCCCTCTAGATCAATTTTTTTGTAGAATGTGAATATTGAACTGTTTTTATGAAATTTTTACATTGAAGCCCAATAACATTGAAAACGGTCAGTATTGTGCAATTTTCCTACCCACCTCCACCTAAAGGGGGGTGTACCCACCCTACACCCCCTGGATATGCCACTGTTTAGACTCTGTTTTTGTTTGGAGGTTGATTTGGTCGTCACTCAGTCACGTTGCCATGCCAGTCGTAACACTAATGCTTTTATGCGCATCAAGAAAATCTGTTGCATGAATTGTTTGTAGCATACATGTAACAGGGGGGGTCTGGGGGGGTCGCCCCCCCCCCCGAAATCGGCCCGACCCCCCCCCCCCCCCCCGAGACGATTTCACCGACCCCCCCCCCTCCGATTTTTCTGGCAAGTAAATTTTCGAGCAAATTTTTGCAATTTTTTACAATTTCATACACAAAAATTGCCAAAATCGCCTGCAAAACAGCACTTTTTAGCTGTATTTCAGCCCAAATTAGCGATTTTTGGCAATTTTTAGCCAAAAAATTGCGATTTTTTCGATTTTTGTGCGTTTTTTAGTGCCCACCACTCCCCCAAACTTTTGGCTCAGACCCCCCTGCCGTCGCCAGACCCCCCCCCAACCCCCTCCCCCATCGGCGGATGACCTGTTACATGTATGGTTTGTAGCCACAGTTTCTGTTGTCTGTGACATTTTGCCAGCATGCATACATATTTTCGATCGAGACTGCTTCAGGAGAGTTGGACATATTCTCCACTGCACACGTTTCATCAGATGGTAAACTGGAACAGTAGAAGCAAATACCATAGATTTCAAATGCCAAATCAGTCAGCTGATTGGTGGCTTCTTCCCAGCATTCCTGTTGTAAGCGTTGGTTGACCCATTCATTCACAACTGGTGTGCTCAAATTAGCCAAATGATCTACTATGCATTTGTCTTGCATCGATCTTGGATGTAAGTCTGACTGGTAAAGACAAATTCCATAGACCTCAAACATCGAATCAATCAACCCAGGTTCCAATTTTCCGTCATTTCCTTTCTTAGTCATTGCAAATCCAATATAACAAACAAGAATAGCCAGTTTTAGCTAAAACATATATTAGTACATAAATCACATGATTGTACTGTTCTAATTTTCTTCTACCACACGACCCCAGAATGAAATTGGTAAATCTTCATTCATAACAACAGTAATTAAGATTTTATTTTGCTCATACACTACTATATGTTTTAGTTAAAACTGGCTATTCTTGTTTGTTATATTGGATTTGCAATGACTAAGAAAGGAAATGACGGAAAATTGGAACCTGGGTTGATTCATTCGATGTTTGAGGTCTACGGAAATTTGGTCAAACGTGTCACCGGGTATGGTAAAAATTCAGTGTTGAACCGCGTTTTTTACCCTAAATTGCGGTACGGAGCTAGATACCGCTTTTTAACTGTGATATTTGTAATCCTCGGATCGTTCTCGATCGTTTGGTGGGCTCACGGTCACTGTAACTCTAGATGTCGGCAAGATACAATGACTTGAATGAAGGGACCCAAATTTGCAAATTTCGCTCTGGACCGGTCACTTCAAGGAGGTGGTTAGCAGGACCATGTGGGCCGATCGGGCTGATACTTGGCGCATCATGGTTTTTCATCAATTACTATTGAACTATCATAGAAATATCGAAATCCGTGACGTGACCCTGTCCAAAGTAGGGAGGTTCCCTTATGAGACATTGAATCCTCTCAGAAATTGCGTCTTAAGAAAAATCGGTGTTTTTGGAAGCTCTTTTTGTCATTTTTTGCTTGTTTTTAACTTTAAAACGCTATTTGGCAGCTTAAAATAGCGATTTTTAGCGTCCTTACTGAAAAAAAACGTGCTAAAAACGCATTTCTAGGCGTTTTGGAGCTTTTTGAAATTTTGGGCCCCCCTCCTGGGCGAAACCCCCCTCGACCCCCCACCTGAGGAAACCCCCCCTACCCCCCTCCCCCCAGGTCGGCCCGGAGCTGTTACATGTATGGTCTAGATACTCCTACTACTGTCTTTTTACTAGTGTTCCGACGATATCAAAATTCGTCGATATTCGATATCGATATCGATATCGATATTTTCAGTTCAATATCGATCGATATCGATATCGATATTTATAGTTATGCAAGAAAATCTGAAAATTTTAAAGAGCAAACTGCTGTTGCTGCTTATCAGTCAAGCACTGATGCAATCAGCGATCGGATATCAATAAGTAGAGAATCACAGAAAAGGTAGAGGCCTTCTGAAACCCTTCAATCAAAAAGTTGACCCCTCAGGCCGATGCCCCCACCCTCATTAGACATAAATGAGCTCTGACAGAATAGCGTATTTTAACTTGGTTAATGACAAATATGCCAAAAACCCTGACTGTAGTAAAAAATCGGAATTTTTTGCTTACCATCCTTTCAAATAACCATCAGCCAGCGGTAAGCCCTGAAGATTTGAAAGTTTACTGCCCCTCCGCCGAAAAGCTAGCCCATGCCTGCTTCAAGTGTGCAGAGTGAGCTGCTCTTTTGTGTTGCTGCAGACATTTTAGAACTTGAGCGTGCTGTCTGAAAGCTAAGAATGCCGAGAAATTGATGTTTCTGAGAGCTATCATGCCACCATTAGGTTTTGACTATACCATCGATTTCTAAGTTGTCCAGGAAAAACTGTTTTTTACTGTTCCAGAAAAATAAACTTGGTGTCAGTTTTGCTTTTTCCTACTTTTTCTGCACAAAAAATATCGAAAATATCGATGCGAAATATCGCGATATCGATATCGATATCGATATTGGAAAAAGGGTCGATATATCGACTTTTCGATATCGATATCGATATATCGTCGGAACACTACTTTTTACACCTAACAGACGTTAGCGCTGGAAATTTCATTATAGCTGAAAAATTATGGGAAATCGAATCGGTGGTTCTGTGCGTGTGATCTAAAATAGATGCTTTTTCTTTTTCTAGATCGTCACTGCAATAAATGTAACAGGTCATCTGCCGATGGGGCAGAGGCAGAGGGGTTAGGGTGGGGTTTACCCCCTGCCCTCCCTCGCCGGTCAATACCACCTCCTTGGCCGGCCATCTCCCTCCCCGACCCCTGAGAAAATTTTCGTTAATTTATGGCAAAATAGACGTTTTTGTGCTTTTTCCGGGGACCCCCCTCCACCCCCGAGATCTCCAGACCCCCTGCCGATTTTTCGGCCCAGTTAGATTGCACCAGAGGAGTGCCATACTTTGGTGCAACGGTTAGCATAAAGAAGTATGGCTCAACAGGGTTCGTGCGGGACCTGGAAAGTCAGGGAGTCATGGAAAAGTCAGAGAATTTAAAAAAAAAGTCAGGGTATTTGGTGTTTGGTCAGGGAAAAATTTGATAGCGATGGAAGCATCTCGCCCCCAAATGGTACTTTTAGAACTTTATACACCACCCGTTTTTGAATATCGGGCTTTTACTACTTAAACTGAACATTTACCTTCAGAATCCCGTTTAAATCCGTTTTTGAAAGCCGCTTTATCATAATTTTCTCACACTGGTCGGAGTTTCCTCACCCTGGCCGGTCAGGGAATTTTGACTTTGGTCAGGGAAAAGTCAGGGAATTTTGCCATGCAAAAGCCGCACGAACCCTGGCTCAAGTGCCTGTCTGCAATAGGCGGAAAATGTGAAACTGTCGGAGTTTTGAATTTAGCAGTTTTTATTCTTTCAGCTAGTCACAGCTGCTTACGATTCGGTCTTTCTGGCTGAAGAGGATGAGACCAAAGATGTGGATGACAATTGTAAGTTAGTTATTATTGACATTAATCATCTTTTCCTGTCTCTCCTTTTCTTCAACGCCAACCTTACAAAGCATCACAGGGAAAACGTCTTTTGAGATACGGTTACTGCGATCTGTTAACGTACAGCTACAGATCGCATAACAAGATCGCATTTAGCGTAGTAACGATGTGATAATGCGGCGCGGCGCCTCTGACTGATGATGCGTTAAATGAGATCTGCTAATGTACATTTACAGATCATCTGCAACAATCGCATTAGCAGATCACGTTAACCGTGCTACAACTGGCAGCACTGCGTTCTGGAATGGCTTTGGTTGATTCGTATTTAACACATTTAACGTATTAACGATGTGCTAATGAGATCTTTGTAGACAGACCGTCTTACGATAGTTAAATACGATGACAAGCTATGGTTAATGCGATGACAAGCTACGGTTAATGCGGTTACAAGGCACGGTTAATGCGATGACAAGCTACGGTTAATGCGGTTACAAGGCACGGTTAATGCGATGACAAGCTACGGTTAATGCGGTTACAAGGCACGGTTAATGCGATGACAAGCTACGGTTAATGCGGTTACAAGGCACGGTTAATGCGATGACAAGCTATGGTTAATGCGGTTACAAGGCACGGTTAATGCGATGACAAGCTACGGTTAATGCGGTTACAAGGCACGGTTGATGCGATGACAAGCTACGGTTAATGCGGTTACAAGGCACGGTTGATGCGATGACAAGCTACGGTTAATGCGGTTACAAGGCACGGTTAATGCGATGACAAGCTACGGTTAATGCGATGACAAGCTATGGTTAATGCGATGACAAGGCACGGTTAATGCGATGACAAGCTACGGTTAATGCGGTTACAAGGCACGGTTAATGCGATGACAAGCTACGGTTAATGCGGTTACAAGGCACGGTTAATGCGATGACAAGCTACGGTTAATGCGATGACAAGCTATGGTTAATGCGATGACAAGGCACGGTTAATGCGATGACAAGGCACGGTTGATGCGATGACAAGCTACAGTTAATGCGGTTACAAGGCACGGTTAATGCGATGACAAGCTACGGTTAATGCGATGACAAGCTATGGTTAATGCGATGACAAGGCACGGTTAATGCGATGACAAGCTACGGTTAATGCGGTTACAAGGCACGGTTAATGCGATGACAAGCTACGGTTAATGCGGTTACAAGGCACGGTTAATGCGATGACAAGCTACGGTTAATGCGATGACAAGCTATGGTTAATGCGATGACAAGGCACGGATAATGCGATGACAAGCTACGGTTAATGCGGTTACAAGGCACGGTTAATGCGATGACAAGCTACGGTTAATGCGGTTACAAGGCACGGTTAATGCGATGACAAGCTACGGTTAATGCGGTTACAAGGCACGGTTAATGCGATGACAAGCTATGGTTAATGCGATGACAAGCTACGGTTAATGCGGTTACAAGGCACGGTTAATGCGATGACAAGCTACGGTTAATGCGGTTACAAGGCACGGTTAATGCGATGACAAGCTACGGTTAATGCGGTTACAAGGCACGGATAATGCGATGACAAGCTACGGTTAATGCGGTTACAAGGCACGGTTAATGCGATGACAAGCTACGGTTAATGCGGTTACAAGGCACGGATAATGCGATCTCTAACTGTACATTAGCAGATCGCAGTAACCGTATCTCAAAAGACGTTTTCCCTGTGCATGCATGTACCAGGACGTTTGGGGTTCCGATTTTGTCTGGCAAGTAATATTTTGAGCAAATTTTTGCGATAATTCCAGATACTAAAATTGCCGAAATCGCGTGAAAAACAGCGCTTTGAGAAATTTTGACGATTTTTAGCCAGAAAAATAGGGATTTTTAGTGACTAGCCGCCCTGCCTAGAATTTTGGCTCAGCCCTCCCTCTTCTCCGGATCACCTGTTTCATGTTATGTTATTAATTAACTGATTATGCAATTAATGAGCCGATGGTTTAGGTGCCCTCATGTACCTCAACGAAGCGACGCTACTCAATAACGTGCGGCTGCGCTACCGGCGGGACCAGATTTATGTAAATTTATGCTAATTAGTAGTGGAACAGAACAGCTGTATAATAGTTGATTGGTTGCAGACCTACGTAGCCAACATACTAATTGCAGTCAATCCGTATATGCAGATTTCTAATTTGTACAGTCAGCAGACGATCGCCAGATATCAGGGAAAGTCGCTCGGAGTTCTGCCCCCTCACGTCTTCGCTATCGGTGGATTTTGTTTAGGCCAACAACTGACCTGCTAGTACAGTCAGGCACTTAACGCCCTTTATGGTACCGGTACCTAGGCTAGTGGCACCTATATGGTATGGTATTCCCTCGTTCGGGGCCTGTGGTGGTAGGTACCATATAAGGTACCGGCACCATGTTATGGTACCCCTACCTTCGCATCGCATCGGTACCGGTACCATATGGCATAATATGGTACCACTCTGTTCAGATTTCGTACCAATGGTCTACCATTAGTACTACCATTGGTATGAAATCTGAACAGAGTGGTGGTACCATATGCCATATGGTACCGGTACCAATGCCATGCGAAGGTTAGGGGTACCATAACATGGTGCCCATACATGTACTAGGGGGGGTTTGGGGGGGGGTTACCCCCCTGCTGGAAAGGCCAAACCCCCCTCCCCCCCCCACGAGACAGGTTAAGGGACCCCTCCCCCCGACCAAAAAATACAAGTGGTGGTAGTGGCTCCAGTATTAACAAACTGGGTCAGAAATCACTAATTTTTAGCCTAAAATTCACTTGAAAAGCCTTTGGAAACCGAATTTGGCGTTTCCACTGCTGATATTTAAGAAAAATCGGTGTTTTTGGAAGCTCTTTTTGTCATTTTTTGCTTGTTTTTAGCTTTAAAACGCTATTTGGCAGCTTAAAATAGCGATTTTTAGCGTCCTTACTGAAAAAAACGTGCTAAAAACGCATTTCTAGGCGTTTGGAGCTTTTTTAAATTTGGGACCCCCCACCTGGGCGAAACCCCCCCCCTCGACCCCCCACCTGAGGAAAAAACCCCCCCCTACCCCCCTCCCCCCAGGTCGGCCCGGAGCTGTTACATGTATGATGGTGCCGGTACCTTATATGGTACCTACCACCACAGTCCCCGAACCTGGGGGTACCATGTGGTGCCACTAGTGTAGGTACCTGTACCCTAAACGGCGTTAAGTGCCAGACTGTTGTACAGGGTGTGTCAAAAAAAAATAACCCAGCAGATTTCTTGCTGTAGCAACCGCAAATCTCAACCGATTTGAATGAATCCTGCTTTAAATGAAAGATAAATAAATTCTTGAACGATTGGTGTAGCCTTTATTAAGATGCGTCTAGCCGATTACTCTGCTGGGTTGTTTTTTTTTGACACACCCTGTACATGTTGAGTAGCGATTTTCTGTCCCAACGAGTCGTAACCGTATTTTTCTGCAGCCGACAAAGCCTACCTGGACATGAAGCGATCTAAGGAGAGTCAATCGATCATAGTTTCGGGCGAGTCTGGTGCCGGCAAGACCGAAAGTCAGAAGTACATTCTGCGCTACTTGTGCGAGTCCTGGGGCTCTCACGCCGGTCCGATCGAGCAACGAATACTGGAAAGTAGCGGCTAATTATTAATTGATTAATTAAATTGGTCTATGTGTTTAATTTAGCCAATCCCATTCTGGAGGCGTTCGGTAACGCGCGCACCTTGCGCAACAACAACAGCAGTCGGTTCGGCAAGTTCGTTGAGATTCATTTCGATAAAAACGTAAGTGAACCGAACAAACTTTGTTAAGCGGCTGGGCTGCCCCACACTTATTCTTCCACATTCGATCAGTTGTGGCACGATTCATTTTTCACTAAAACAATTGCAAAAAATATCAAATTTCCCGCCAAATTTTTTATTCCGCGTCGAAAATTTCAGCATTTCGACAAGCAACTATGCGTGGAGACCTGTCTGTCCCCCTCTGAGCTTCCAACCATGCACATGTAATGTATGAAATCACAGATTAGATTTCTCGCTTTGTTTAATATCGCCGTCTCTTTCAATGCATATTACAGTTTGACACTTAACGCCGTTTATGGTACCACCACAGGCCCCGAACGTATGGGTACCATATAGGGAACCGGCACCTTATATGGTACCACCACAGGCCCCGAACGTGGGTGTATCCTTAAAGCGCACAAATCAAAAGCGCACGTCTCATAAGCGCACATCCCATAAGCGCACTTCCCATAAGCGCACGCTCAGAAAGCGCACAAGCGCACAAAAAAGCGCACAAGTAAATGTTCCTTCCCGGTAGCCTTGTAGCCACAGTTGTTAAAAAAAGTTTTTTTTGAAGGACAAAAATTTTTGCTTTTTTTAAAAAAATTAAGAAAAATTTTTTTTTGAAAATCGTCTTAAATGGGTCCAGCATGCTAGTACAGATACTTACAACAAATTTTCCACTTTTGCATCTTAAGTCAGTTGAGAAACCTGTTCGAAAACGACAATACAGCTCTAAATGTTGGCTGCTTCCAAAGAATTTACAAAAAATTGCATGTATGTACGTGAATTTTCCCACTTTTTCCCTTAATTTGCATATTGATTTTTCAAAAAAAAATTTTTTTTAGCCTTCAAAAAAAGCTTTTTTAAAAAAAATAAAGTCTTTTTTTAATTTTTTGACCCTAACAACTGTGCTTGTAGCCTCTTCCTTTTTCACAGGAGCCTTTCGGGATTGAGACAGGTACTGGGCGAGCAGACGATCAAGGCGCTGTTGTTCGGTCTGCCATTGTTGCTGTTCGATCTGCCACCGCTGCTCTGCTCGAGATCACGCTGTACTTGCTCTTGTAGAAGTTGGAGGCAATCACGAAATGTAGTAGACAACATGTGAGCATCAAATGGGGGGCAACGCCTGTGCCTGATGAGGGAGCCGTTCGGCGACTACACAATGCGAACACACTCACACACTCACACAAAACAATGAAACTCTTCAGTACATACTGTTATACTTCCATCAACGGTGGACTCTGTTACAAGTGAGACGGGAATCTAAAAGCCTTTATATATGCAGTAAAGCTCTATACGTCCAGAACAGGCGTTTTATTTCACATAACTATATGTGCGCTTTCTGAGCGTGCGCTTATGGGAAGTGCGCTTATAGGATGTGCGCTTATGGGAAGTGCGCTTATGGGATGTGCGCTTTTAGGAGCACCCCCCCCCCCCCGAACGTAGGGGTATCATTATATGGTACCGGCACCTTATATGGTACCATCACAGGCCCCGAACGTAGGGGTACCATATATGGTACCGGCACCTTATATGGTACCACCACAGGCCCCGAACGTAGGGGTACCATTATATGGTACCGGCACCTTATATGGTACCACCACAGGCCCCGAACGTAGGGGTACCATATATGGTACCGGCACCTTATATGGTACCACCACAGGCCCCGAACGTAGGGGTACCATTATATGGTACCGGCACCTTATATGGTACCACCACAGGCCCCGAACGTAGGGGTACCATAATATGGTACCGGCACCTTATATGGTACCACAACAGGCCCCGAACGGAGGGGTTCCATTATATGGTACCGGCACCTTATATGGTACCATCACAGGCCCCGAACGTGGGGGTAACATATATGGTACCGGCACCTTATATGGTACCATCACAGGCCCCGAACGCAGACATGGGCAAAGGGGGGGCTGAGGGGGGTTTGGCCCCCCATCAGGCTCTGATCTACCCCCCATCAGCCGGCCGCTACCCCCCATCAGGAATTTTTGGGAAGAATTTTGTATAGAAAATTATGATAAAAATATGCCTGGAATAGGCGTAAATGAGCTGAGAATAGCTAATTTTAACTAATTTTAATGAAAAATAAGCCAAAAATCCCTGATTTTCGCCAAAAATCGGACTTTTTGGCTTACCACCCCCTCAGCCCCCCATCAGGCGCTCCTACCCCCCATCAGCCCCCCCTCAGGAATTGAAAGTTCTACCCCCCATCAGCCGAAATGCTAGCCCATGTCTGCCCGAACGTATGGGTACCATATATGGTACCGGCACCTTATATGGTACCACCACAGGCCCCGAACGTAGGGGTACCATTATATGGTACCGGCACCTTATATGGTACCATCACAGGCCCCGAACGTGGGGGTAACATATATGGTACCGGCACCTTATATGGTACCATCACAGGCCCCGAACGTAGGGGTACCATATATGGTGCCGGTACCATAGAATGGTACCATATAGGGTACCACTACCTAAGGTACCGGTGCCATATAATATACAGTATAGATAAAAAAAAATGTCCCATCGCTTTTTCGGCCTTCACTCAAACGTTTCGTTCTCAGTCACTTCTTTACCGATTTGGCTCAAATTTTCAGCAAAAATTAACAACATGGTTGGCTAAATATTCTGCAAGTGTGGTGCCAAAATTCCCACTCATACTAATTTTATGACCCGAAAACTAGGAATGAGGGTGGTCCACGCAAATTTAATTTTTTTCGGCAATACAAGGAGTACAGTCCTGAAACTTGCAGGAATGATTGGTGTTGCTATTGGGCATAACATACTAAGCGGGCAGCCCTGTAGCTCAAAGGGGACTAAAATGGGGGAATTTCAAAAACATGACGAAATATGACTTTTCTTCGTAAAACCGGCCAAATGACGATTCTAAAGATTTTCAATTTTCAAAAAACGCTGCATGGATGGTTACTATGGTATGGAACAGAGCTTAAATATCAGGTTCATTTATTTGTAGAACTTCCTGCTACAATCTACGTTGATTAACAACAGATTCAGTGGTTCGATTCTAGAAGGTGCAGATTTCTTAACTATGGGCTTTTCACTCATGTTTTTGAAATTCCCCCATTTTAGTGCCCTTTGAGCTACAGGGCTGCCCGCTTAGTATGTTATGCCCAATAGCAACACCAATCATTCCTTCAAGTTTCAGGACTGTACTCCTTGTATTACCGAAAAAAAATAAATTTACGTGGACCACCCTCATTCCTAGTTTTCGGGTCATAAAACCAGTATGAGTCGGAATTTTGGCACTAAACTTGCAGAATATTTAGCCAACCATGTTGTTAATTTTTGCTGAAAATTTGAGCCAAATCGGTAAAGAAGTGACTGAGAACGAAACGTTTGAGTGAAGGCCGAAAGAGCGATGGGACATTTTTTTTTATCTATACTGTATATGGTACCATATTATGGTACCGGCACCTTATATGGTGTCGGTACCATAAACGGCGTTAAGTGCCTGACTTTCTAAGCTACCGTTGGATGGAACTATATTTGTGAAATTTGGCTGAGTTCCGTTTTACATAGATCAAACGTTGCACAGCCTGTATTTTTGGCTGACGCAGTAATAATCTATTCGTCTTTGCGCTATAAGTTTACATAATTCTACATTTAGTGAAGTCACTGAATAGACTGCTTTTAGCAGCACGTGGCAGGTGGTTACGTATCTCATTATCTGCTGGAAAAGTCGCGTTTGTGTCGTCAGCAGCGGGGCGAGAGGAACTACCACATTTTCTATCAGTTGTTGGCCGGCGTCGATTCAAAAATGCGACAGGAACTGAAGATTTCTAGTCCCGATAAATACCATGTGCGTAGGCTTTAAACATTTTTTCTTTCACTTTCTAATATTTTACTTTCTATTATCGAAATTTAGACTTTGCTCGACAGGCGAAGTACTACCCGATTTGAACAAATCTTTTTCGGACTGAAAGATAAATAAATTCTTGAAAGATTGATGAAGTTTCTGTAAAGTATAGTATCTAAAAATTTCACCAATCTTTCAAGAATTTATCTATCTTTGATTCAGAAAAAGATTCATTCAAATCGGTTGCTACAGCAAAAAATCTGTTAGGTTATTTTTTACATACCCTATATTTCAGTATCTCAAATACGGGTGCACTCAGTATTTCTGCTCGTCAGTGACAGAGAAGAGCCTTGACCCTCAGTGTTGTAGTCAAACGGTAAGTATTAAAACTATCCATACTTAGACACTGATCGGTCGGTGTGCCACCACCTATTATGGATTTATGCGGCGCGTGTAGGGTTTCTGTGTATTTGTGGGCCGGCCTTGTGCAAACGAGCCCGACGTTGGGGCCGATTAATTCAAAACTTTCATTGGCTGAGGCAGGTTTTGCGCCAGAAAAAACGTGGTTTGCCTTGCTTTTTCCACTCGCCTGCCTATGTACATCTGTTGTTGATCTTTGCTTGCTCACTCACACTACAAACAAATATTGTAGGGACTGAGTAGTTATTTAGAGACCAACGTACCAGCATTATACAGTAAGAGTAGGGGTTTGGGGCTCACCGGTAAAGGTCATAATTGGGCCGGCGCTGTTGGTGTAGTGGTTTAGGCCGCTTAGCCACTGTGCGCGACGTCGTGCGCTCATCCTTTCGGCGCGGCAAGTTTCTTGCCGCAAAGAGTTGGTCGTCGGTATAAAGCTCCACCCAGGCCACCGAAAGCTGGTGACAGCTAGTAGGTAAAATGGGAACCAACTGGATCTGCCTAAGCACCGAAGCCACTCCACAAAGCATGCCGCGTTGGGAAGAAGATCTACGATGTCAGAAGCTGTCTGAGAAACCAACTATGCCGGGAGCCCTCTGGCATATGGGACACTGGCGGCCGTCGGGAGCTGTCAGCATCATGGCGTCGACACGCCGGCCGCCCTCCTGCTGACCGGTGTCCAGCAGCATGGCTAGGAGTGGCTGGCAGTGAAAGGAGGGCAACGTCCGAGATGACGAATGACGGGGGTAGCGGGATGGACCTCGAGTCTGATAATCGGATCGGATCGGAACAAACCCTAAACTTATAGTAAACGCAAAAAACCACAACCGAATCGGTTAGAAATCGTGCCAGTATTTTCCAATGTAAAACTGAAAACCTGAACACGCTTCAAAAGGCTTTTTCGATTCTGCAGCACAGGCTTCTTTGCCCATACCTACTTACTTTGCCCTCCTCAACCGAAATACTAGACGGTTTACGTTAGTTGACCCCTGTGATATTGTTTCGGCCGTTTCAGCACCAAACCGAAGGAGCGTTGAGAGACCCTGTGGTGGATGACCTGGCAGACTGGCGCAAACTGAACACTTGTCTCTCCGATATTGGGCTCACTTCTGACGAGAAAATCGGCGTTTTTGCCACCGTCGCTGCTTTGCTGCATCTGGGCAATGTGTCCTTCGACGAAAACCATGACGATTCTAAAGGTGATGAACCTATGCTCTATGCAAAACTTGTTGTGACCTGACTAAGGCGAAGCTTGAAAGAGCAAACCGCGCCTGAGCTGAGCCACGAAAGCGGTTTGAAAACCGGCCCGACGATGTTTGCTGTTTGTTCGGACTTAACGCTTGCTTACTTACTTACTTACTTACTTACTTACTTACTTTACTTACTTTATTTCTTACTTACTTACTTACTTACTTACTTACTTACTTACTTACTTACTTACTTACTTACTTACTTACTTACTTACTTACTTACTTACTTACTTACTTACTTACTTACTTACTTACTTACTTACTTACTTACTTACTTACTTACTTACTTACAACAAGGGGTTTGAACAAATTTCTATGATTTTTTAGAATTTCAGTCACTAAAACTACTAAAATCGTCTGTAGCAGACAGACATTTTCAGCTGTATTTTAGCCAGAATTAGCGTTTTCTGAGCGTTTTTCTACCCAACCCCCTCCCTCGAATTGTGCTCAGACCGACCATCCGGCCGGCGCCAGACCCTCAATCCCACCTCCTTCGGCAGACGACCTGTCTCATGTATGCTTACTTACTTAGAGCCGATTTAGTTAGTTTCTCTCGACGCTATCCTAATTCTAATTAAGTAGCTTTCGGTGAGAACCATAGTAAAGGTTACTTTTTTATTTCAGGCGGTTGCTGTGTATCGCCGGAGGCAGAGTTCAGTCTGCAAATGAGTTCTCTGTTGCTGGGCGTGGAACGAGATGAACTACGATTCGGTCTGACCAGCAGAATTATGCAGGCCACTAAAGGTGGGGTCAAGGGAACTATCATTCGGTAAGCAGACTATTGGCTGCCTCTAGCCTTCAAAACTTTACACTACCACTACCGGATTCGTCTACTCTATAATTTTGTCTCACCTTTTCTTACTTTAACTGCTTTCATTTGTTGGTCGCTACCTTTATGACGGCTGGTCTTGGCTGAATGCAAAGCATAGGCAAATTCTGCCTAAACACATGAGTGGGGAAGGACCTTATCCCCGGCACAAACCTAGTGCACAAGTTGTGAAGAGGTTAGAAGTTGTAATCGGTGCAAACGAATCTCACCCTTTGCGTTGGTCTAAATAAGGAAGTTTCAAGCAGAACAGAAACGTGCCTGCAAGCATCATCAGTGGAGCTGACTAATTTCCGGGCTGCAGCTGGCAGGCAGACCCAACAATTACACGCCTGGCGACGGCATGATGCTGCTATTTAGGTGGCCTTTTTGCCGGCGCGTGGGAAAGCGAGTATTTTTAGCGCTTTTAATCAGCCAGAGATTGATGCTAGCCAGCCGCCCGCTCGCACTCACTCCACTCTTCTGCCATTATGGCCGTGACGCCCTGGGGCCCGCTGGCCCTTTCCTCTGACTTGCTAGCTGTCCTCTCAAACGTCTTCTTGCTAGTGGTCATGTGCAGAGCTCGACACAAACTGCGCAGAAGCAACAGCTTTGTCCCAGTGCTGTCAGTCACACTTTCTGACCTCCTCTTCTCCTTGTCTGCCTGTCCAGTCTTTGTTTTCGACCACTCCAGTCTGGTGGCTTGGCGTTGCACCAAAGCACTGGGGTGCAGTGCTCTGTTGTCGTTGTTGGTACTTCACTGGGACAAGTATCTCTATATTTCTCGGCCGTTTGCCTACGAACGACTGGTCAGTAGATGGTCGATCGTGGTCATTTGCAGTGCGGTTTGGCTGGTCAGTCTGCTCTGGGCGCTGATTCCTGGCAGTGGTTTATTTGGAGCTGTGTTCTTGTGCATTTTGCCCATATTTGGTAGTCTACTGGCCGGTGGACTGATTCTCAGAATCTCGGTTGCTCATATGAGAGCGCTGAAGAAGCAGAAAGATCTGTCAATGTCGGCTAAACGACGTTTGCTGACTAGCAAGAAGCTTTGGAGAGCTTTTACCTTTGTACTGGTCACTGCACTTTGTTCAGCGCTCTTAACTCTACCCTTCTGGCTGTTAGTAGCTCTCAACAAAAGAAACACGCCTCTGGCAGACTGTTTCTTCTATCTGCTGGCGCAGAACTGTCTACTTGAACCTTGTTTCACACTGCTCACGCAGAAACAGTACAGAAACGAGGCTAAAAGCATGCTGAACCGACTAAGAGCAACTTTTTCAAGCTTTGTGCCAGTGGCCTTTAGTAGAAGGCGATCGATGTTGATTGCGATTGTTGAACAGACGCTAAATGATACTACACAGCAGACCGTGCTGACGGCAGGCAATAACTGAATAAAAGTCACTATTTGTCATTGCTTTCAGAGTGCCGCTTAAGACAACGGAAGCACAGAATGCTCGCGATGCGCTGGCTAAGGCCGTTTACAGCCGGTTGTTCGATTACATTGTGCTCAAGATTAATAAGTGCATTCCGTTTGAGTCGAGCCAGGCCTACATTGGTGTGCTGGATATTGCCGGATTTGGTAGGCTTTGTTTGGATTGCTTAGATGGTCAGGGATTTAGGCATCAGAAGTTTTTGGTCTAAACCCTGACTGTCAGAGTAGTGGTTTTTAGTTGGAACGGGCCGTTTGTTTAGAATTCTTCACAGTGAACAGCTTTGAGCAGTTCTGCATCAATTACTGCAACGAGAAGCTACAGCAGTTCTTCAATGACCGAATTTTGAAGCAGGAACAGGAGTTGTATGAGAAGGAGGGATTGGGAGTTCGAAAAATTGAATACTCCGATAATCAGGATTGCATAGGTATACCATCTCTGTCTGTCTGTCTGTCGGTCAGTCTGTCAGTCTGTTGGTCAGTCTGTCAGTCTGTTGGTCAGTCTGTCTGTCGGTCAGTCTGTCTGTTGGTCAGTCAGTCTGTCTGTCTGTCTGTCTGTCTGTCTGTCTGTCTGTCTGTCTGTCTGTCTGTCTGTCTGAAAACATGCAACTTTTCAGATCTGATCGAATCCAAAGCCAGTGGCATCTTAGATCTGTTAGATGAGGAACACAAATTGCCCAGACCTTCCTATCAGCATTTCACATCTTCTGTGCACAGTGCACATAAAAATCATTTCCGTTTGGCTGTAAGAGCTAATATCTACACAGGATGTTCCAAAAATGATAGATAATATTTCTTTTCACTGCCACTTCTGCAAATTTTGAACAGATTGGCTGAAATTTGAAACAGGGGCGATTTTGTGCGTTAAAATTTGTTAATTTCAATGCCTATAGAAATAGCGCTGAAATAGAAACTTTTCATTTTGCGGTCATGGTCGCCTGTTTTGGCACCTATGATTCAATTTTCAGCCAAAAAGTTACGAAAGTTGCAGCAAAAAGAAATGTCATCATTTTGGGGTACCCTGTAGTACTCATTATACCAAACCACTAAATATGTACTTTCGCAGATCCCACGCAAATCGAAACTTCGAGAGCATCGCGATATTCGCGACGATGATGGCTTTATGATTCGGCATTTTGCCGGCGCTGTCTGCTACCAAACGGTTAGCACATTGTTCAGAACTAAATTCGCTTGCCTGTTCGAGATAACCGCATGTTTAGGCGTTATTTCTGGACAAAAACAATGACGCATTGCACAATTCGTTGGAAGTTCTGGTCGAGGACAGCAAATCGCCGCTCATCCGCACTCTCTTCACTGCTTCCAACTCTAAATCGTCTGCAGCCAAGCCTTCCAAGCAGGGAAAGCTGTCGTTCGTAAGTGTCGGCTCCAAGTTTCGCTCGCAACTCAACGTACTTCTGGGCAAGCTCAATGATACGGTGTGATTATGACAGTCAGACACTTAACGCCCTTTATGCTTCCGACCAGACATGGGCTAGCATTTCTGCTGATGGGGGGTAGAATTCCTGAGGGGGGGGCGAGGGCGGTAGGGGCGGCTGAGGGGTGGTAAGCCAAAAAATCCGATTTTTGGCGAAAATCAGGGTTTTTGGCTTATTTTTCATTAAAATAAGTAAAAATTAGCTATTCTGAGCTCATTTACGCCTATTCCAGGCATATTTTTATCATAATTTTCTATACAAAATTGTTGCCAAAAATTCCTGATGGGGGTAGCGGCCGGCTGATGGGGGTAGATCAGAGCCTGATGGGGGGCCAACCCCCCATCAGCCCCCCCCCTCTTTGCCCATGTCTGCTTCCGACACCATATATGGTGCCGCCGGTACCGGTACTGGTTAGTGGCACCATTATGTTATTGTAACAGCGCCATATTTTGGTATCCCATGTTCGGACACTGTGGTGGTACCATATAAGGTGCCGGTACCATGTATGGTACCCCTACCTTCGCATTGGTATCGGTACCATATGGTACCACTCTGTTCAAATTTCGTACAATATGTGGTACCGGCATTGTATGGTACCACCACAGGCCACAAACGTGGGTTTCCATTAGATGTCGCTACCATAAACGGCGTTAAGTGGCTGACTGTATGATGCGTCTAATTTCAACCGTATATTATGGAGTGCGTTTATGTAGGGTACACATTTCGTGCGCTGTGTAAAGCCCAACTCCGAAATGGCGCCTGGTCTCTTCGAAGGCGGTCAGATTCTTAGTCAGCTTCGATGTTCAGGTTTTTGTTTGTTTGTAAGACAAAGGATGAGAACTGATTGTTGGCTTACATCCAGGAATGACCAGTGTACTGCAGTTGATGCAGCAAGGATACCCATCGCGCACGCACTTTGCCGAGCTCTATGCCATGTATAAAGCCCGTCTGCCGGCCAATTTGGTCCGCTTGGACCCACGACTCTTCTGTAAGGTGAGCATCAGAAGCAGAGAATGTTTAGAGCATGCATGTAACAGGGGGGTCTGGGGGGTCTGCCCCCCCCAACCCGACTTAGGCCAGACCCCCCCCCCCCCCCGAGACGATTTCACCGACCCCCCCCCTCCGATTTTTCTGGCAAGTAAATTTCCGAGCAAATTTTTTACAATTTCACACACAAAAATTGCCAAAATCACCTGCAAAACAGCACTTTTTAGCTGTATTTCAGCCCAAATTAGCGATTTTTGGCAATTTTTAGCCAGAAAATTGCGATTTTTTCGATTTTTGAGCGTTTTTTAGTGCCCACCCCCCTCCCCCGAAATTTTGGCTCAGCCCCCCGCGGCCGGCGCCAGACCCCCCCCCCCAACCCCCTCCCCCCATCGGCGGATGACCTGTTACATGTATGGTTTAGAGGGTGTCCAAAAACGGTAACATTCCTTTTTGCTGCCATTTTTGACAAATCCTGACCAATTCGGCTGAAAGTTGACGTATAGGTGTCGAAATACTAGAGGAAAAGTTTGTAGAAATGGAATTTTTTGTGACACTCTCTACTTTCGGTTTTCCTTGTTGTTGTTATTAGCAGAAAACGTGAATATAGTCAGTTTTAGTGTCTGTTCAAAGCACTGGGCCTCAACGACACAGATTTCAAGTTCGGTCTCACCAAGGTCTTCTTCAGGTACGCTTCTCTAGCACAGTCAGGCACTTAACGCCGTTTATGACACTGTACCGATACCTAGGCTAGTGGATAGAGCTGTAAAAAATTCTTTGAACACCAAAAAAGCATTTTTATGAAAATTTTTCATTTGAAAGTTTTCAATTTCAAATTTTTCCATGCATGAAATTTAGCAAGGATGCATCAGAAGCAACTTAAACTACAAAAGCTGATGCTTTGGTTCAAAGATAGTGTTACAGTCTGAGACAGACATGGGCAAAGGGGGGCTGAGGGGATTGCTCCCCATCAGGCTCTGAGCTACCCCCCTCAGTCGGCCGCTACCCCCTCAGGAATTTTTTGGCTCATAATGCAGTTTGGTAGCTGTAATATTAACGTAATACCTGCATCAGCTGGTTTCTGTCTGATTCTATCTGCCCACGCGCCCTTGTTTGTTCGCAATAATGCCTCATGAAAGATCACAAACTCTGTTCAGAGCAGCGTTTTTTAAAAAATGTTTTCATAGTACATAGTTACTACCTTATTTGTGATTTTTATGTTAATATTGGGACTCTCTCAGCTATTACGATCCCTACCGACTTTATTTTGTAATTTCTATTCTTTCTGGAAGGGAGTTAGATGAACTGATGAATATGAAGAAGAAAACGAACTGGAAGGGAAAGTGATACACCGCCCTAGTGCGATTATTTTCTAACATGTTATTTAAAAATAAACGTACTATTTACAAGAATAAGCACTAAATTTTGTCGAAAACGGTACAAAACGGAACCATTTGTCGTAAAAATACCGAAAATGCGCTTAATTTGCGGAAAATCGAACTTTTAAGCTACCCCCTCAGCCCCCCTCAGGAATTGAAAATTCTACGCCCCATCAGCCGAAATGCTAGCCCATGTCTGGTCTGAGAGTCGACATTCTACCTGCAGCTTTGCTCACAGAGTGGCTGCTGCCCTTCAAAACCTATTTTTAGGCATGAAATTGATAGAACTGCACTGCTAATGTATATCTGAGGCTAAATTCAGAACAGAATCGCCATACTTTGAATAAAATAAAAGTGACACTTTTAGACCGGGTAAGTTTTCCGAGTTTGACGAGATGTTGCGCGCCGACCCAGAGAACCTGGCACGACTGGTGGCGAAGGTGCGTTCCTGGCTCAACAAGATGCGTTGGAAGAAAGCGCAGTGGGGCGTGTTGTCGGTTATAAAACGTCAGTTTTGGATGATTGACTTTCGGTAGATTAGAGTAAATTCTGCCGGTACCAATGAACGTGGTAACAAGACAAATCTCTCAACTGTTTCAGTGCAGCGCAAGATAGAGTGGCGTCGCAACCGATTGGTCCTGATTCAGGCTCAAGTGCGTGGTTGGGCGGCTCGTCGCAGACACAGACACAGGTACGTACCGGTTTTTTTAGCCCATGGGTGTTTATTTGGTTATGGCAATTTTCACTAGTTCAATTCTAATCTAAATAAACGCCAAGCGACGGCTATTTGGAAAGTACTGTAGATGGGCGTTTATTTGGAATTGCAACTTGCTTGAGCGGTGCCTGTCTGTGTATTGGATTGACTTTTTTCCACAACAACTGATAATTTTTTCGTGGATCGCTTTCTTAGAAACCATACATAGCCCTGGGGCGGGGGCATTTCCTCGCCTCAAAGATGCTTTTTGCGGCTTTTTATGTGAAAATAAAATGGCTAATTTTGCAGCGATTTTTTCGACTCTGAAGGGAGTTAAAATTGGTTAGTTATTTCCGGCCGAGTTTGTTCGTACTGCAGCCGCTCTACTAGTGCTTGTTTTTTTGGCTCGGGATCCTTAAACTGTTTCTGCGGTTACGGGGAAGGTTTGGTCATTCTTATGTAACCCGTCCCCCAAGACGTGAGGCGGATTGTTGCACCAATTGGCTGTCCAATTCTAGATACCAGGGCGTGCAGAAAGTGCGTGGTGTTAAGAAACAACTAGAAGACATGACGGTCATGGTCGATTCCTTACAAGGCGACAGTAAAGTGCGCTGGGCTTCCAACATAGACTCCATGGCGGCTGCCGCCCAAGCCCTCATCGGCAATATTAGGGTAAGAAAGATTGCTAGCTTCGCTACCACTATGACATGGGCTAGAATTTTGGTTGAGGGGTAGTAAATTTTCAAATCCTGTGGCCGCTGAGGGGATGGTAAGCCGAAAAATCGTTTTTCTCTCTCACTAAAATCAGTTCTTTTTTCGCTAAAATAAGCTATTCTGATTGGGTTCGCGTGGACCACAAAGTCAGGGAGTGATGGAGAAGTCATGGAATTTGGTGTCTGGTCAGGGAAAAATCTTGATAACGGTAGATACATCTTGCCACCAAATGGTCCTGTCAGAGCTTTAATCGCCGGCTTTTTGAAAATCGGTATTCTGACTGACTTTCTACAACTTCTTTAACTGGAAATTTAGCCTCAGAATACCGTTTAAATGCGTTTTTCAAAGCCAATTTTTAAAAATTTTCTCGTTATCTATGGAGACCCTTAGCTCCCATTGGTGAAGGAGTTCTGAATTTGGTCAGTGAAAAGTCAGGGAATTTTGCTATGTAAAATCCGCGCGAACCCTGCTTTGAGCTCATCATACATGTAACAGGTCATCCGCCGAAGGGGCAGGGGGGGTTGGGGGTCTGAGTCAAAATTTTGGGAGGGGGTTGGGCACTAAAAAACGCTCAAAAATCGAAAAAATCGCAATTTTTGGGCTAGAAATCGCCAAAAATCGCTAATTTGGGTTGAAATACAGCTAGAAAGTGCTGTTTTGCAGGCGATTTTGGCAATTTTTGTGTCTGAAATTGTAAAAATTGCTCAAAAATTTACTTGCCGGAAAAATCGGAGGTGGGGGGGTCGGCGAAATCGTCTCGGGGGGGGCATCCGGGGGGTCTGGCCTAAGTCGGGTGGGGGGCAGACCCCTCAGACCCCCTGTTACATGTATGGAGCTTATTAACACCCAGTCTAGGCATGCAGAACTTTCTATACAAAATTCTTTCTAAGAATTCCCGTCGGCCCCCCTATGCCCATGTCTGCTGCCAACTAACTGACAAGCCAAGCCGATCGCTGCAGGAGTCGACGGCTATTTCGTGCGATCAGGTGGAACGGAGATACCAAGAGTTGCTTGCCAAGGTTGAGGCCTCGATCGCGCGGTTAAGGTCAGTTGGTTGTTGTGGTTGATTGGTCAAAAGCAGTGCTAACATACATCTAATGTATTAGTGGGGACCGACCGAAATTCCGATTCGGAATTTATCGGTACTTTTGTTAAATTTTTGGGGAAGCGAACATCGTTTCTTAGGGAATACTGCGTGTCTTTGTGCTTAGGCAGAAAGTTCAGTTGCTAATTGCGTATCTGAAAGAGTCTCTGATCGATGAGAAGAGCGATTCACTCTACTTTTTGTCATTTTAGGCTGGTTTTTAGGTATTGAGTTGACAGCTGAAACCTGCAATTTCAGGGTGCTTTACTAAAGTTAGGACAGACACAACTGCCATGGAAAGATTACTGTTTTGCCTGTGCAAATAGTGTTTATATACCGTTTAAGCACCTAAAACATTGATTTCTCAGAGAATCCAACATTCCCCTTACATTATTTTACTATTACCTCTTTAAGACTTTTTGCTCTTTATAAATCGGCTTTGAAATATCGAATCAACTGAAAATTTCCGTCTGAAACTAGCACCGTTTCTCTGCCACGTTTAATTGGTGGCTGTTTTACAGGCGATTTTAGCCATTTTAGTGTCTGAAATTCGTAAAATTTGCTTAAAAAAATACCTGCCAGAATAAATCGGAGTGGGCTAAGGAAAAATCGTCTCAGGGTGCTGACCTAAGTCTAGTAGGGGGGCGGCAGACCCTGGTAACCCCTGTTACATGTATGTATGAGTGTGTTTGAAGACTGATTTGGTGCTGTTTCAGAGAAGAGAGCGCTAGAGAAGAACAGCAGCGACTGCGCAAGATGCAGGAGGAGTTACAGCGCGAAAAGGCCAGACAAATGCTGGAGCGACGAGCCAGAGAGGAGGCTGAAGAGGAAAAGCAAAAGTAGTTGCTTCTTTCTAACTCACTACTAGAATAATCCAGGGTCCAATACTTGCTCAGTTGGGCCAAAAGCAGTACGTATTTCAGTGAACCGGTACAGCCTGCACCAGTTATCTATCGTTGGGTCCAAATTTGAAGATTTCTGAGCTCGCAATTAGTATTGGGTGTTGAGGAGACGCAAAAACCCTATAGTACAGTCAGGCACTTAACGCCGTTTATGGTACCGACACCATATAAGGTGCCGGTACCATATATGGTACCGATACCGTAGGTGGTGGTACCATATATGGTACCGGCACCATATATGGTACCGTCACCATATATGGTACCGTCACCATATATGGTACCCCCATCTTCGGGGCCTGTGGTGGTACCATATATGGTACCCCCACCTTCGCGTTTTTCCGGTACCGGTACCATATATGGTACCACTCCGTTCAGATTTCGTACCATATATGGTAGTGGTACCATATATGGTACCGTCACCATATATGGTACCGGCACCATATATGGTACCGGCACCCATGGCCATGGGTAGGGGAACCATATATGGTACCACCACAGTCGCCGAACGTGGGGGCACCATATATGGTACCGGTACCATATATGGTACCACTACCCTCGGTACCGGTACCATATATGGTACCGGCACCTTATATGGTGTCGGT
The DNA here is from genome assembly GCA_030248155.1 of Sabatieria punctata. Classification (NCBI taxonomy): domain Eukaryota; kingdom Metazoa; phylum Nematoda; class Chromadorea; order Araeolaimida; family Comesomatidae; genus Sabatieria; species Sabatieria punctata. The sequence continues at coordinate 38,006 of JASANB010000353.1, forward strand.
ACCATAAACGGCGTTAAGTGCCTGACTGTACTAGTTGGCACTTTATTTATCTACAACTGTTGTTGCAGCAAAATACTGATGGAACAGAAGCGTAAGGAGGAAGAGGCCAGTTACAAAGAACAAGAGGTAATTTTTAATACCGTTTTCCAACATACAAACAAACAAGCACCAAAAAGGCGATTTCAAACATACATGTAACAGGTTATTAAGCATAAGCCAAGTTGGTTTAGTGTCCCTGAACCTAAATTCGTTGGGTCGGTCCCGAAAATCGTGGTAAAAAAACCGCTAATGTGACCTGTTTTGCAGACAGTTTTAGCCATTTTCATGTTGGAAATTGCAAAATGCATAAAAATTGCATTTCAGAAATAGACAGAGTCATGAGAGAACTCTGTTACGTATATGGAATCAAACATACATACATGTACTAGAGGTTTTTGGGTTACTCCTTAGCTAGAAAGGCCAAACCCCCTTTACCCCCTCCCCCGACCCAAAAATTCAAGTACTAGTAGTGGCTCCACTCCAGTACTAACAAACTGACTCAGAAATAACTAATTTTTAGCTTACAATTCGCTTGAAAAGATCTAGAAACCGAATTTGGCGTTTCCACTGCTGATATTTAAGAGAAATCTGTGTTTTTAGAAGCCCTTTCTATCGCTAATTTTGCTTGTTTTCAGTCCTAAAATGCTATTTGGCCACTTAAAATAGTCGTTTTGAGCCTGCTTCCTGACAAAAACGTGCTAAAACGCATTTCCAGACGTTTTGGCGCTATTTGAAATTTTGGATCCCCTCGACCCCCACCTGACGGAAACCGCCCTCCCCTGCCTGTTACATGTATGGAATGAAATCACATTAACAGTAGCCACACGAAGCGGGACACATGGCGCGCATGTAGCGTCGTTTGCGCGTCTTCTTACAGTGTCCGTGATGCGCCCAATAGGGACAGAGCGCTCTGTAGTCCTTGCATTTGTGCGTATAAGTGATTCCGGCTATTGATGCCAACGTACAGCCGCAGCAATCGCACGATTTGCGACAATTCAACTTCATCCAAAACGGATTTCGCTCGCACTCGCCGCGTCCGGCCCAGAATCGACAGCCTGCGTGTGAGTCGCGACAGGCCAATGCAGCGGCTTGGTTCGGTTTGTTCGCACCGGTTGTGGTTGACGGCGAACTGGTAGTAGTTATAGTTGGTCCCGTTGTTCTCTTCCTCACTGCTGCGTACTTCCGGTACGGCCGGCACGAATTGCGGTCTACACTCAGCTTTACCGGGCATCCGGAGGCGTTTTCGCGTCTACACCCAAACGTGCCGCACGATTTCTGGCAGACAGTGCGCATAAAGGTAGGGTTAGAGTGGCAGCTGCCTTTTAGAGCCCAGAGGCAACAAAAACTGTGCCAGTCTTTCGGTTGGCGCCCGCCAGAGGGCGTTGTTGTGCTCGACCAATCAGCAGTGCTGGCGGATGTGGGCGGGGTCGTCGCTGGTTGGCTGGTTGTTTGTTGTGTCGTCGTTGATTGGCTGGTTGTCGTTTCTGCTTTAGTGGTAGTGGTTTTTACAGTTGTAAGAACTGTTGTAAGTTTGCTGCTAGTCACCGGAACTGTTGAGACGATAGTGGTAGTAGGAGGTACATCCAAGGTGGTTGTTCCACACGAACATTCTCTCAGCGCTTGTTCGCATTTGGCGTCATTGACGTCCACGCACTCCACTTGTTCTGGCCGGTCCGGGTCTAAGTTGCCGCAGAATTGTTGAAACGGCTGACATGTCAGTCCTGCAGTAGCGCAGTCGGCGAAATGCAGTGATGGGAACACATCGCGTCCGCTGGCCAGAAGGTCGTCCAAAATCTGCTGACACTCTGGCAGCTCGAACAAACAGTTCTGCTCTAACTGACACTGCCCGGCTGCTGGTGTGATTAGCAGGAAAGAAAGTAGAAAAGAAGAGAGCAGAGTCGGTGGCATGGCGGTCGGGCCGAAATAATAACCACCGAAGACGGTATAAATTTGCTCTCTGACGCCACTCGCGGGTGGTACTAATTCTCGGACCGGTTCTCCTAATAATTGCCGGTCTAAAAAGAAAATAAATGATTGATAGACGGCGGTTACTGTTTCCAGAGGTGCCACCGTTTCGCTAGTGACACTAATTTGCGTTCGTTCCAGCAAGTTGCGCAACAACAAAGGAGGATCTGGGAAGAGACTGAAAAACGGAGAATGGTTCAGTTGGAACAGGAGAGATTAGATCATCAGTTGGCCATTACTTTGGCTAAAGAGTGTAACAGCGCGGTAGAGGATATTCAAGCTCCTAAGTAATACTTTTTGTAATACTATTATTACCTCCGTATTACCTTTTCTTTATTGCAGACCCCCCTCACCGGCAGTTAAGCAAAAATGCGACTTAACCAGTTGGCGCTACGCTGATCTGAGGGATGTAATTAACACGTCAAACGGTTGGTCTAATGTTTTCCTTTTCGGGTCACTTGTTAATCGGGTTTCTCTCTCTCTCTCGCAACCGGTAATTGGGCTGCTGGTTGGGTGTAGACGCACTGATTTTGCAGACATAGAACTGCTGGCTGCCTGTCGGGCTGAGTTTCATCGCAGACTCAAAGTCTATCATCAGTGGAAGGAGCGTAACCAGCACCAGAAGCAGCAGTCGGATGGACAAAGAGCCCCGGACTTCGTGGTACAGAGCGGTCAGTACTTGTTACCTTTGTTACCCTCCATGTAAGAAGGGATGCCCCAAATGCTCTGAAAGGCGTTTTTCCGGCTAACCAGCCGCCCCTCCCGTTTTTCTGGCAAGTAATTTTAGGACAAACATGTAACGACGCCTCCGATTTTTAAGTAATTTTGCAATTTTTGGATTTCAGACGCTAAAATTGCCGGTGAACAGACATGGACAAAGGTTGACCCCCTCAAGCTCTGACCTACCCACCTCCTCAGACCGCCGCTACCCCTCGCGAATTTTTTGGACGAATTTTGTATTGAAAATTATGATAGAAGTATGTCTAGATTAGGTGTAAATGACATCAGAATAGCTTATTTTAACCTATTTTAGCGAAAACTCAAGCCAATAACTTTGATTTAGTAAAAAATGGGACTTTTTGGCTTACCTGGCTAAAATTGCTGGAACAGCGCTTTTTAGCTGTATTCGAGCCTCAATTCGCGCTTTTTAGCGATGTTTAGACCAGATTTTCAATTTTTAGTAGCTCATCCTTTCCATCCTGCCCTTCCTTCGCTGCCTTCACTACTACCCTAAACACATGCTCGGTGTCAGTCTGGGCGGGTCTCAGTGTAGCTGTCCCCGTTCCATTTGTCCCAATACATGTGTGGTTGCTATTGTAGCTTAGGTGCTTAGGCAGATCCAGTCGGTTCCCATTTATCTACTCGCTCTCACCAGCTTCCGGTGGCCTGGGTTGGGCTTTGTGCCGACCACCAACTCTTTGCGACAAGAAACTTGCCCCGCCGAGTGGATGAGCGCACTTAGTCGCGCACAGTGGCCATGCGGTCTAAACCACTACACCAACTGTGCCGGCGTTTTATGTACTGATTTGTGTAGGCAATGCAACCACGACGTCGCGTAATACTGAGACAGCTGCGGACAATCGCATCCAAAGATACTTTCGAGTTCCATTCACCCGACCGGCCGACCGGCACCGGCACTTGGGAGACGGATCGGAGGTGGTCGAGCGGAAAAGTGGAACCTGGTGGGCTCACTTCGATGGTCAGTGGATCGCCCGGCAGATGGAAGTGCACCCCGACAAACGACCGCTGCTCCTTATTGCAGGTTGGCTGTTTATAACCGTACAATGGTACCGTCACCATATATGGTACCCCTACCCATGGCCATGGGTGCCGGCACCATATATGGTACGAAATCTGAACGGGTGGTACCATATATGCAGACATGGGCAAGGGGGGGGGGGCGGAGGGGGGTGTGGCCCCCCTCAGGCTCTGACCTACCCCCCTCAGCCGGCCGCTACCCCCCTCAGGAATTTTTTGGAAGAATTTTGTATAGAAAATTATGATAAAAATATGCCTGGATTAGGTGTAAATGAGCTCAGAATAGCATATTTTAGCTTGTTTTAACCAAAAATAAGCCAAAAAACCTTGATTTTAGCCAAAAATCGGACTTTTTGGCTTACCCCCGCCTCCGCCCCCCTCCGGCGCTCCTACCCCCCCTCAGCCCCCCCTCAGGAATTGAAAATTCTGCCCCCCCCCCTCAGCCGAAATGCTAGCCCATGTCTGCATATATGGTACCGGTACCGGAAAAACGCGAAGGTGGGGGTACCATATATGGTACCACCACAGGCCCCGAAGGTGGGGGTACCATATATGGTACCACTACCTACGGTACCGGTACCATATATGGTACCGGCACCTTATCTTATATGGTGTCGGTACCATAAACGGCGTTAAGTGCCTGACTGTAAGACTGCATAAAAATCTGTCAGACACATTAAACAGGGTTACCGGAACCGGAAGTAGACTATTTTTGGCGCCAAATTTGAATTCAATGTTTTCTCAGGTCGAGACGACCCAGAAATGTGCGAGATGAGCTTGGACGAAACGGGGCTGACGCGTAAGCGGGGAGCCGAAATTCTGGTGCACGAGTTCGAATTGGAGTGGAGCAAACACGGCGGACGACCTTACATTAGCGCCCCCACCAAAGATAAACTGTAATTACGTAGTGATTGGTTGTTTTAGTTTACTTTCCGTCTCATTTTTTTCCACTATTAGTTAGATCTGTTGATTGATTGTGATCACTTCCGTTTTAGAGCCGTCTTATTACTGGTACTTTGTGTGGCCTATCCAGGTTGGGGTGTAGGGTGGATAAACCCCGTTTGCGTTTGTAGGTAGAATGAAAAAGTCCGTCAAAAATAAGAGAAACTAATGAATTATGTACTAAAACTGTCTATTTTATGCTCAGAATGCCTTTTAAATGCGCTTATTTTCAAAATTTTCTGACCAACAACTTTCAAAATTTTACACCCCGCCGCTGTTGCAAAATGCTGGATAGGCCGCTGCTTACAATTGTTTGTTTTTTTCCTCTCTGATTCTTCTTGTCGTGTCTCGTTTTAGTCGATCATTTTCTTTTCGTCTCGCTAGGTGAGGGTAAGTGATGATCTGTTTCAGACCAAAGTTCCTTTGTTACGCAGTTATTAATCTTACTTGGCATTACTTTTACTTGTTCCGTGGCGCCAAGGTTACGTATTATTAAAAGGTACGAGTTTGTTTGTTTGTGTGGTTGGTGCACACTGCGGTTGGAATTAGAGATGCAACCGCAAAGAAAAATAGCAAATACCGGAGTTTGACATAAACATTGCCGCCAAGTAATATCCCATGGGATATAAAGCGGAACAAGGGTCCATGTAATATCCCAGTGGGTCATTAAGTGGGGTCGGATACTAAGTGGAAATCTCCGGTAGTTTTTAAAAATATCGGATAGTAATGATGATGGAATTTGTTGAAACTTGATACAGCAAAATGCGAGTACGTCCACGTATTATATCCAAAAACCATCGATTCGGTCCACAAACAAAAAAGTTCTGAGCTTGCGAAACGCCGCGGGACATGTGAATGTACACCCTGTATACTGACGGTATCTCGGTGGTAAAGGAGGATTGCATTGACAGTGCTTACCGTCGAATAATCGCCATATTAGTACATTTTACATTTAAGACTAAGAGACAGTGTGCTTGCATGTCAATATAAAGCTTCTGGTAGTGAATAAATGTATGACGCTGCTGGACCCAAAATTTGCGTAAAACTTTGGTCTTATAGTTGGCTGAGACTGGGTAGCCTAGCCAGCAAGAGTTTCGGATAGTTGTTGTAGGAGCATTATTTTGTGCTGTACGTTTTATCTGTTGCTGTGTTTGAAATGACAGTTCCCACCACGCTCAAGAACAGTGTGCCGGCCCCAACCTCTCACATTTGGATCGACTGGGCTCTGCAGCACTCTGCTAACCCGGTTTGTTTGTTTGTCTGTCTGTCGCTAGTCTTTTCTAATTCTACTTTTGATCAAAGTCGAAAATACATTACACTGAACTGATATGTGGTTTTTTAGCTATCCCCGGTTTCGTTGTGCTGTAGTTTTTGTGTTGGTCAATCAATTTCGCTAAAATTTTAACGCAAAATTCACACAGACTATGGAAGTGCATAACGGCTGGTTGAGAAGTGATAGACTTCGTTAAGTTTTTTTAAGAGCAAAATTTCTTAGGATTTGGGCACAGGTGTTAAAATTTCAGCGAAATTGATTTTCGACATACGATCTAACAGGTCCGGGCCCGCGTGGTGGAGGGGGAGGGGGTTTTAGTCCAGGGGGGTTTTAAAACTTCAAAAAGCTAAACGCCTGTAAATGCGTATTTAGGACGCTTTTCTCAGTAAGGAGGCTTAAAAATCGCTATTTTAAGCTGCCAAATAGCGTTTTAGAGCTAAAAACAAGAAAAAAGCGATTTGAAGGCTCACAAAACACAAATTCCACCGAAATATCAGCAGCGGAATGGCCAAATTCGGTTTCCAAAGGCTTTTCAAGCAAATGTTAAGTTAAAAATTAGTGATTTCTGAGTTAATTTGTTAGTACTGAAGCTGTTACTATACCAAGGGAATCTATCGGAAGCCCTGTTCGTTTAAATCGTTTACGGTTTTCGACGCGAATTTATTGAGTATGTACGGTAGCACGGCAATTTACGGTCAGACCGGGATATAAGTAAAGACTAATTGACGCGACGACGATTGATTCCCTTGGTACTTGAACTGAATTGGTTATGTATTGTACTTGAATTTTTTGGTCGGGAGAGGTGGTTTCCCTAAACTATCACTGGTGGGTGGCCTTTCTAGCCAGGGAGTAACCACCTTAACCCTAGTACATACTGTATATGTACGATTACCGAACACAAAAAGCACAGGAAAACGAAATCAGGGATGGTTAAATAGCCCACCCTACATAACACAAGTACTATTACATTTACGTATATACTATATTGTACGTATGTATATTTTCGGTATACGTATGTATGTATGTACTGTTTATAGCTGCCGGTACAGTGGTGCCTCGTTAATATGGCCACATCGGGACTAGGCCCAAATGGCCATATTCTCGAAATAGCCATATTAACAGATCATAAATCACTATGTTTTCCATTGTAGAAAGAATAGATACACCAGCCACATAGCTGGCCATATAATCGAGGGAACCATATTAACGAGGCACGACTGTAGTTACTTTATGCTCTCACTTGAAGATGACCACGTTCTATGGTACAAAAAAGGCTGTGTGCGTTTCAGAGTTTGTCCCTGCCTCACACACGAGCTGCAGCGGATTCGGTCTCTAAGGGCTGGTTGTTGCGCTGCTGCCTGCTCTGGGTGCTGGCTGTTATGCTTAGTGTGGGACTGGTGCTCACTATTTACGGCTTCTACATGTCTCAACCTCACAAACACTCCTCGCACCCTGCTCTCACCTCTCACCTTCACTGCTCGGTAGGTTGTACAGTGTCCCAAAAAACAACCACGAAGATTTTTTACAGTAGCATCCGCAAATCTCAACCTATTTGAATATACCTTTTTTTAAATGAAGGGTAAATTAATTGTTGAAAGATTGTTGAAATTTTTATTCAGATACTCTGTTTACTGCCTGAGATTTTTGCTTTCAAAATCAAAACAGATTTTGGCAATGAATAAGAGCGATTTATATTATTCCGCTGCACTTTAGTTGAAAATTGGCGGAATGGCAGCCATTTGGTGCCAGGCAGTTTTTTTGGCCAAAACTGTGCGTATTTAGCGGCCTTGGTCGGAATCTTGTAGTAACTAACTACCGGAAAGTGCTGCATTGGGTACCCGGGTACACTAACCAGCACTTAGCATTTTCCTTAACAAAAATCAGATCCAGTTAAGTGTACCCGGTACACTAACTGGCACTTAGCCAAATCATGTTATACTACTTGTTTTCACGATTTCTGAGCAAAAATGCAATTTTCCAATCCAGAGAATCTGTTTTTGCTATGTAAATGAGAGTGGTTTGTCAAAGTTTCATTTTTGTGACTTTTGTGTCAGTAAAACTGTTGAAAATGAGTAAAAATATATGTAGACCTGCTTTAAAGGTACCGTATTGTTGGAAATTTTGGACACCCGTGACATAAAACCTGTCTCCAAATAGTGTACCCCGGGTACACTATCCGGCACTAAGTGCCAGTTAGTGTACCCCGGGTACGCTATCTGGAGGGGTACCCTATGCAGCACTCTCCGGTACCCACTTTTATTCAGCTGATTGCTTAACACGCCATAAAATTGCTGGAATGGCAAACCCCCCGAGACAGTTTCTTGCACAGTGTACATATACAGGGTGTGTCAAAAAAAAACAACCCAGCAGAGTTTTTGCTGTAGCAACCGCAAATCTCAACCGATTTGAATGAATCCTGCTTTAAATGAAAGGCGAATAAATTCTTGAAAGACTGGTGAAGGCCCTATTAAGATAGTTAGTTCCTGAGATATTTTCCTTCAAACTCAAAACAGAGATTTTGGCAGTGAACAAGAGCGATTCCGTTGCACTTCACGACAAAACGGATTCCTACTGCTGAGGGGCAACAAGACTTTTACAAATGAAGTAACCAAGCATGTGTGGCACCAGAAAAACCTCGTTACGTTAGCCCTGAGCAGTAGGAATCGGTTTTATTATGAAGTGCAACAGAATAATAAAAATCGCTCTTGTTCATTGCCAAAATCTGTTTTGACTTTGAGTGCAAATATCTCAGGAACTCAGCATCGTATCTTAATAAAAGCTTCACCAATCTTTCAAGAATTAATTTATCTTTCATATAAAATAGGACTCACTGAAATCGGTTGAGATTTGCGGCTGCTACAGTAAAAAATCTGCTGGGTTGTTTTAATCTCTGTTGTCCACTGCCAAAATCTCTGTTTTGATTTTTAAAGCAATTATCTCAGGAACTAAGCAACGCATCTTAATAAAAGCTACACCAATCGTTCAAGAATTTATTTATCTCTCATTTAAAGTAGGATTCATTCAAATCAGTTGTGATTTGCGGTTGCTACAGCAAAAAATCTGCTGGGTTGTTTTTTTTGACACACCCTGTAATTTGCCAGATTCGTCTAATAGCTGCCCTGAAGTTAAAAAACTGATACCACCTTTAGAAATAATGACAAATCATTTCCAACAGCCGAAGCAAAAGTTCATGCAATGTTCTGCTGCAGACGACCTACCCCTGTTTGCTGAACCGAAACGCCACTGACAACAGTTGTCTGTACCAGTGCGCAAACGACACATTTTCTATTTGTCCCTGTCAGCTGCAACTAAACACACCCGAATGCCTCTGTCCCGACGGTCAGAAGAACCGCAATTCTTTCCAGTGTCTCCTGTTCTGTCACCAAAGGTTAAGTGTAGTTCCTGTCCTTTGCACTGATGTGGCCTTTGAGGCTTGTCGGTACGACGAAAAATGAGTCTGTCTTGTATTAATTCTTTGACTGAATGTACAGTAGTAAGCAGGCTACGAATTGCTTTGCGCTGTTGTGTTGAAATCTTTGAACTCTCAGCTCTTTAGTCAGTCTTACGTAGTTGTACGAATAAAGTTACCAAATTTGCAGCTAGAATATTTGCGCTTAGGTATTGGCTGTTGCTCTTTCGTATTCGTGCGCCACACACATCATGATCATGCGTGCTCAATCGGCCTATCTCTGAGTTTCTAGAAGCAAAATCAGTTGATTTTTTAGCAACCGTCATGATGAGATGAATGAACTACCTTAACCTGTTTCGTTCCAGTCTGTCCAAATGGTCTCCATAATACCACTCATCTTATCATAAACAGTATACTGTACGGTGTGGAGTACCGTCTACTGGCTAATCTGGCCGCATGGCCTCATCCGAACTGCTATCGTTCGTGTAATTGATGGACTAACTCTCAAGACACTCAGTGGCCAGCACCAATACACGGACTAAGTCTGGGGAACCGTTGCTGTGCTGCTGGTGTCACATCCAACTGAATAAGTGGACTGAATGAGCTGAGACCAAAGTCGGCTCATAACCGTCAGCCTGCTGATGTGATAGTCTTCTTAACGTTTTACTGACTAAACAGTGAAATCTGAAACTCCACTAAACGTTCTGCGCAGTTTGTCTGCGTCGGTTTGCATTCGGTTGGGTAGCATAGCATTTCGCCTACCATGCACACGGCACAGTTGAGCAACGGTTCCCCAGGCAGCTACTATGAGCCAACAGTTCATCTACATTTGTGAGGATGAATACATTAAAGATTGGTGGAGCTGAAATCCAAAGGTGCTGTTGTGTTCAATTCCCTGCCGTGTGTTGTAACTTAGATTTGCACGCTCTATCTGATTGATGTGACCAAAAATTGCACTGTTTACTTGCTCAGTGGAATCTCTTCTATTTCGAAAGATGATGCATGTGCACACAGCAGGGTCTCTCTCTATTACCGAAAGCACAAAACACATACATTGCTTGAGTTGCGTGTTAAATCACAATTGGACATTGCATCAATCTAGCTCAGTTAATGCTTTGCATGTTCAAGCATCAAAGCAGCTGTTTCCTTTGAACCAGTGTAAGTTGAAATCGCCATTTAGAACTTGTTCTCCCCATCCCATGGCCAACTCTACAGCAAACTCAGATGCAGCGGTGCGAGTAAACATATTCAGATTCAGCATTTACATAGTTGAGGGGTTTGTCTTGCTCATCTGCAATGGTCTCCTTGTCACCACTATTCTCAGACACAAGGCTCTGCGAGTTTTGAAAGAGTATTTAATCATAGGAGGTCTGGCATTGGCAGATGCCATTTGTGGAACCGGAACACTCTTAGGAGGTTTTTGTGCAGACAGACACACTCTATCTAACATATCTGCTGCTGTTTTAGGACTCTACCGTATACCTAAACTGATTGACGGTTCTGCTTTTGAGCCAGCCAGCCGGAGAGACTGTTTCTTCAAAGCTCCCAACTTGTTTTGGGTTCTGGGACAACCGTTGTCCGCTGTTATGCTGCTGGTATGCAATCTTAATCGGTTTGCCCCACCCGGCTTAGGCCAGACCAGACTCCCATCCCTACATCCCCATTGGTTTGTTTGTTTGTTTTAACCGGTAAACCCCTTCAGTTTCTAGGTGGTATCTGTGGATCGGTTCCTAGCGGTCAGTAGACCAATCCACTATCTGTCATTCACTCGTGGCTACGCACTGAAACTGGTGGGCGCAGTCTATGGCACACTGCTCACACAATACATCCTGATGGGAGTGAGGGTCTGGCCCAGCACTTCTCCAAACGTAACTCAGATCTGTCTGACCGGCTACGCAGTACTGCCGGCAGACTATAGCTTCTTTTTCTGGGAGATGACTGTTTGCTCGTTCGGAAGCATTCTTCTCTACATTGCTCTGTGGCTCATCCACAAACGCCACAGAAGACAGGTGACGGCTGGGAGAAACAGCGACACCGAACTCGGTCTGGCCAGACAGAGAAGATTCACTCGCACTGTGGCTCTCAGTGCGGTCTGTACTTTCATATTCTACGCCGTTCCTACGCTGGTGGTGCAGGTATACTTATTGTCTATCTGACTGTTAAGCGTCGCCGTTGTAATATACAGTATATAATAATAATACTCGAACATAAATGTATATATATTTACATACAGTGTTGGCCAAAAAACGCCCGGCCATTTTTCGAGTTTTCTGAATAATTTCAAATGGCCGCCATTCTGTCAATTTTCAACCGAATGAAAAGATTTTTGGCACGTTCATTATTAGTTGTTAAGACTTTGCTTTGGCTAAGTCCTAGCCTGCTAGCCTTCTGTAGCCTGGAGTTATGCCCTTCCGTAATGAACTGACCGAATTTTCAGACGTCAACTTTGAACATAAATATCTCACGAACCCTTCATCGGATCTTTCCCGAATTTTGCAGGTTAACAAATCTTTCTATGGACTTAAGAATCTAAAGAGCTCAGCTTTCTAGCACAACTGGTTAAAGTCTGGCGGGCAAGGTCAAAAATTAGCATTCTCAAAAACGAGGGTATTATTATCCTTTCTTGTAAAGAAAGCAGGGTTATACGAACTAGTGAGGCCGTGGATTACAATCGCCTCAAGGCAACACAATGAACACCTAAATTAGGCCATACAACGGCGCCTTATGTTTAGAGGGCATCAACCTCATTCTTGGCAATGCTAATTTTAAACCTTGACTGAAACTAAAAAATCCGCCAGATTTTAACCAGTTGTGCTAGAAATCTGAGCTCTTCAGGTTCTTAAGTTCATACAAAGAATGGCTAATCAGCCAATTTTGGGAAAGATCCGATGAAGGCTTCGTGAGACATTTACGTACAAAAAGGAAGGCTGAAAATTCTGGTCCGTTGATTTCGGAAGGGCATAACTCGAGGCTACAGAAGGCTAGCAGGCTAGGACTTGGCCAAAGCAAAGCCTTAACAAATAATAATAATCTTGCCAAAAATCTTTTCGTTCCGTTGAAAATTGACCGAATGGCGGCTATTTGAAATTATTTGGAAACCTAATGGCCAGGCGGTCTACATAGAGATTCCCAAGAAAAAAGGGCGGCATAAGGACGAGGTATTTCGAAAAACGACAGCCACTTACGTATGAAGAATATACATGTTTTACTCTGTCAGGTCTCCCTTGCAGGTCTGCTACCAAATTCCCGACCTGGATTACGCCATGTTAGGCGTGTGGAGCTGGATAATCTCTAACATTAATCCCATGATGAACTTTTACATCTACCTGAAGCGACAAAAAGAAGTGCGCATGGGAATGCTGGCACTGCTGAAGTGTAAACAGATGGCGCCCAACGTTCGCACTTGGATCTATCACACCTAGAAAATAATCGCCAACATGGAAGAGTAAAAATCGAACAAAAGAGTTTTCACCATGGTTGAGTATAACAAGAGATGTACACGACATACATGTCGCTGGGTTTTTCCGTGGGGGGGGGACCTTTTTGAAATCCCAAATAGGGTTTTGGGACCAAGTCCAAAGTGGGTTTTGCGACCTTTTTTTGGGGTCCAAAAGTGGGTTTTGTCGACCTTTTTTTGGGGTAAAAAGCGGGTTTTGTCGGCCTTTTTTTAGGGATTCTGGGGCGAAAAATGGCTTCAAAACCCTATTTGGGCCGAAAAAAGCCTTAAAACCCTGTTTTTGCATTAAAAATGCCTTAAAAACCCTGTTCCGGTTGAAAAAATGCCTTAAAAACCGAATATTGAAGCAACGAATGTAATAAAAAGCTGTTTTGCGCTCAAAATACGTATTGAATATGAGTTTCAGCGATAAAATACAGATTGAAATGCGTTATATTGACTAAAAATAGTTCAGAGAACCCTAATATCGATTCTGAGGCACGCGCAAAACCCTGTTTTGACTTATAAGATTACTAAAAAACCCTATTTAGTGATTTGAATGCAGTTCTTAAACCCTGTTTAGGGTTTCTAATCAACCTAAAAACCCTCTCTAGGCTTTCTAGCCAGTGCTAAAACCCTGTTTAGAGTTTCAAAGTAACCTAAAAACCCTAATCAGGCTTTGAAAGTAACCTGAAAACCCTAATCAGGCTTTGAAAATAACCTAAAAACCCTAATCAGGGTTTCAAAGCAGCCTAAAAACCCTAATCAGGGTTTAAAAGTAACCTGAAAACCCTAATCAGGGTTTAAAAGTAACCTAAAAACCCTAATCAGGGTTCCAAAGTAGCGTAAAAAAACCCTGTTTAGGGTTTCAAAGTAGCCTAAAAACCCTGTTTACGGTTTCAAACTAGCCTAAAAAGCCTAATCAGGGTTCGAAAGTAACCTGAAAACCCTAATCAGGCTTTGAAAGTAACCTGAAAACCCTAATCAGGCTTTGAAAGTAAGCTGAAAACCCTAATCAGGCTTTGAAAGTAACCTAAAAACCTTAATCAGGGTTTGAAAGTAACCTAAAACCCTGTTTAGGGTTTCAAAGTAGCCTAAAAACCCTAATCAGGGTTTGAAAGTAACCTGAAAACCCTAATCAGGGTTTAAAAGTAACCTGAAAACCCGAATCAGGGTTTTAGAGTAACCTGAAAACCCTAATCAGGGTTTCAAAGCAGCCTAAAAACCCTAATCAGAGTTTAAAAGTAACCTGAAAACCCTAATCAGGGTTTCAAAGCAGCCTAAAAACCCTAATCAGGGTTTAAAAGTAACCTGAAAACCCTAATCAGGGTTTAAAATAACCTAAAAACCCTAATCAGGGTTTCTAAGCAGTCTAAAAACCCTATTTAGGATTTCTAAGCCTTACAAAACCCTGTTTTGGGTTGTATGGTAGCCGAAAACCCAATTTTGTGCTGCAGAATGTATGTCTGGGCTAAAATTTTCTTTACTTTGGAATCCAAAAGTGGGTTTTCAGGTCCCCCCCCCAAAAAAAAATCCGCTGGGGGGGCTTTTGCCGAAAAATGGGGCTTGGGGGGGGGCCGGCCCCCCCCTTTACCCCTCCCCCAACGACATGTATGGTACACGACTTCTGTAAACTTTTTTTTACAGTTTTGTGCATTATGTACTGTTCTTTCGGTTTGTTGAATTGTTGTTCTTTCTTTTCCATCAAAATCTGGAGCATCTATAAGCGTTAATTTGGATTTGCACGCTTGTATTCTGAGCGTCAATGCGGCGTTTGAAGCGTCTTGACACTTCTAGAAAGTCGATTTAATTGGAACGAGGTGAAAAACAAAGTCAACCCCTTTTATAGTGAACTCTTGAAAGTGTATGTAGAATACTGAGATAATGTTACGTTTAGGAGACCTGTTGATGAGCTACTGCTGGCTAGAAGCATTTTCAACAATAAGGATGTGAAATTGGAACAGCCTAAGCGTACAAGCATGTACTTTAATCCTAATCTGAAAGAAAACGGAATCACTGGAGTAAGACACTGATTAGGAGATGAGGGTTTATTTATGGATTACCTGCAAGTTATGGCTAAGTATCCAGCCTTGGCTACAGACAGGAAGCAGTAGAATACAAACATTGTGGACGGCATTGCCCCGTGCCCGTACATTTTAGGAATTTTTTCCAAGTAAACTCTTCAGGCCATTGCTTGAAATGCAGTTTTTTCCCATTTTATGAATATTTTTCAAGTAAATTCTTTAGACCATTATTTGAACTGCACAGTTTTTTCCAATTTTAGGAATTCTTTTTCAAAGTAAATTCTTTAGGCCATTCTTTGAAATGCTGTTTTTACCATTTTAGAAATTCTTTTGCAAAGTACGCATCTACTGTCTCTATCGCGCTTTGTTTCGGGCATCTTGACGCGCGATCAACAAATACTCAGTATTTCCAAGAATCTTTTATCTGTTTTTATACTCTGATAAATAATCACTGAGCCGTTAATCGCTGAAACTTGCAGACCAAATCGGAAGAGATATCAGTTCTGTACACAGAGACAAACTCCTGTATCTGCGCGATTTGCCAAGGCTGTAGACTGTGGTTCTGGATGGCTTTCCAGTAAAGCGGCCAGAATTCAGCAACGAAAGAGGTTGGATTGAGCTTGTGACAGTAAACCGCCCACAGCCCGAATGTCATGTGAAATCCACGAAGCTCTGACAAGCCCGAACACCACAACACGAACAGGTCTCTGAAATGTTTACCTACGTAACCTATGTACGTACGTACAGTAGGGACGGGATAGGTGTAATAAGGGTGTATAAAAAGGGACGGGATCGGTGTAATAAATACCGTATAGCATTTTGGATACCGCATACTACGCTTCAATGGGTGAGAAACTCTTATAGGCTGGACGGAGTATTATAGAAATAGCGAGCTGTTGTAAATTCTATTACGACAGAAAAATTCGGCACTACAGTAGGTTTTTAGAGCGAGCAGTAGAACAGAACAACGTGCAATCTTTGCCGTAAATCAAACGTACAGTATGTAACAGGTCAACGAGGGAGGGGGTTGTGGGTCTGAGTGAACCCAAATTTTAGGAGAGGTGGGTTGGGTACTAAAAAACGCTCAAAATCGCAAAAATATTTTGGCCTAAAATACAGTAACAAAAACAAAGTGCACAAGTTTAGAGTCTAAAATTAAAAAAAATTGAAAAAATGTGACGAAAAAAATATTTAACATAAAAATCTGGGGAATGGGAAGAAAATCATCTCCGGGGAGGGGGTTAACAGGGGGTCTGCCCGCCACCCGACTTAGGCCAGACCCCCCCCCCCGATGGGGACCCCAGAGACGATTTTCCGATCCTCGGATTTTCTGGCAAGTAATTTTTTGAGCAAATTTTTGCCGATTTTTTACAATTTCAGACACAAAAATTGCCAAAATCGACTGTAAAACAGCACTTTTTAGCTGTATTTCAGCCCAAATTTGCGATTTTTAGCCCAAAAATTGCGATCTTTTCGATTTTTGAGCGTTTTAGTGCCCAACCCCTCCCAAAATTTGGGGTAATATACCTAATAACAATGAGCGAGGGGTGGACCGTCTTCAAGGAGTTGAACTGCGCCAGACATTGCAACAGATTGGAGGCGCCGGCGGCAGAATTGGTCTGACACCGGTCGAACAGCTCAACCAACAATCGATCGCTGACAGTGGCTTTAAAGGTGATGATAGCTCTGAGCAGATAAAAGACATTCTTCTCTCGGTCCAACTTGCTCAGTCGCTCTTCAATTAGTGGCCAAAACCTTGCGTCAAAAGTAGGCTCTATGTCAGACGGCGCAAGATGAAGAGTAGCTTCTAACTCGCTGAGTGCGTACGGAACGAAAGTCAGCATTTGTGACGGCAGAGAATGGATGCCCGCGAACCAGACTTTGAAGAGATTTCTGAAAGTTAACTCTGCCAAATGGTATTCCCGGCTTTTGTGCTCATTATACAGTCTGACACTTAACGCCGTTTATGGTACTGACAGCATATGGTACCGGAACCTAGGCTAGTGGCGGCACCATATGGTACCATAAACGGCGTTAAGTGCCTGACTGTTAAAAAACGAACCCCGAACATTTTTACTGTAGCAAACGCAAATCTCAACCGATTTGAATTAAGCTCTTTTTTGAGTGAAAGACATATAAATTCTTGAAATATTGATGAAACGTTAATACAGGGTGTGCCAACCCAGCAGAGTTTTTGTTGTAACAACCGTAAATCTCAACCGATTTCAATAAATCTTTTTTTAAATGAAAGATAAATAAATTCGTGAAAGATTGATGTGCCGTTTATTAAGATAGCCTGCTTAGTTCCTGAGATATTTGTCCTCAAATTCAAAACAGAGATTTTGGCAATGAACAAGAGTGATAAAGAACAACCCAGCAGATTTTTTACTTTTGCAACCATGAATCTGAACCGATTTGAATGAATCCTTTTTTGAATGAAATATACATGTGCATGGGGGGTGCCCAGGGGGGACAGGGGGGACGAAAATAAAAATCTACCAAACGTTGCTAGAGGCTGCTAGAAAGCCTCCAGATGCGTTTTTAAGCCACAGAAATCAATTTTGGCAACTACGCAACTACGCACCCCTCCTCCAGGCAACTACGCACCAAACCCGAAATTTTTTCAAATTTTTCTGGAAAATTTCGATTTTTTTGGCAATGTTTCGGTCAAAAAGTGTTTTTTTGCCAATTTTTTTGTCGAAAATTTGATGTTTAGCGCAAATTTTTGAATTTTAACCGAAAATTTCGTATTTTTAGCCGAAACTTTGGGCAAAAATTTAAATTTCCCGCCAAAATTTGAATTTCCCGCCGAAAATTTACACCTATATCCAGGCAACTACGCACGGAGACCTGGCCGTTCCCCCCTGAGCCGCCTACCATGCACATGTATGGAATGAAAGATTGATAAATTCTTCAAAGATTGGTGCATTTTTTATTGAGATTCACAGTTTAGTTCTTGAGATATTTGCCTTCTAAGTCGAAACAGATTATGGCAAAGAACAAAAGCGATTCCGTAGCATTTCATAATAAAGCAGATTCCTACTGCTAGGGCTAATGATACTTTAGTGTTGAAGTAAACCGAGTTTCTGTGTCACCTGTAAAGCCTCCAAGAGCCCTTAACAGTAGCAGAAATCCGTTATATCACGAAGTGCAGAATAATAAATAAATCCCTCTTGTTCACTGCCAAAATCACTGTTTTGACTTTGAAAGCCAATATCTCAGGAACTAAGCAGAGTACATTAATGAAAATTTCAGCAGTATTTTAAGGATTTATTTATCTTTCATTTAAAAAAGGATTCATTCAAATCGGTTGAGATTTGCGGTTGCTACAGCGAAAAATCTGCTGGGTTGTTTTTTTTGGCACACCCTGTTTATAGATACTCTGCTCTACTCAGTTCCTGAGATGTTTGCTTTCCGTCAAGGTCAAAACAGTTGTTCTGGCAATGAACAAGAGCGATTATTATTATATTACGCTGCAATTCATAATAAAACAAATCCTACATATCGCTACATGTTGTTAAAAAAACGGGAATTTACTTCCAGCTTCAGTTTGAGCAGAACGATCTTTTAGCTTTCGGTCTCGTTAGAAAGAGCGCGCAATGGCCGATTGGCTGGTCACCGGTCAAGAAGGAACCACTGACTCGAGTACTACATAAAGCTAAAAAATCCAATCACTTAAACTAAAGCTGGATGTAAATTCTCGTTTTTAAACAACCTGTATAAGGCCTAATAATGAAGCTTTACTGATGACACTCTCGGTTACTTCACCAGTAAAGTCTCAATAGCCTTCAGCAGAAGGAATCTGTTTTTGTAGAAAGTGCAATGGAATAAGAAAAGACCGTTTTCTTCATAGCGGAAATCTGTTCCGACTTTGATCGCAAATATATCGGAAACTACATGTAAGCAGAGTATCATTCATTTATCATTCAAATCGGTTGAGATTTGCGATTGTTACCATACACAGCTCATCCGCCGAAGCGGGAGGGGGTTCGGGGGGGGGGGGGGTCTGAGCACAAATTCTAGGGAGTCTGGTTGGGCACTCAAAAATCGCAATTTTTCGGCTAAAAAACCGTCAAAAATAGCAATTTTGTGTTCAAGTACAGCTAAAATCGCTGCTTTACATGTGATGATTTTAGCAATTTTGGTGTTTGTAATGTAGCTGTCCATTGAAAAACGATTTTTGGACCAGCTACGCAAATATTAGGTTTAGGCATTTTTGCTATTGTACGGACTCCGATACCTGATGACAGGCGAAAAGCGGACACTGAACAAAAAGGGTCGACTCATTAGGTCTACGGGCAAATTTAGCAGCCAAGCTGACCACAAGAACATAACAGTTTCCTTTGCGCCTGAGTAGTCACTACGCTCAGGTGATAATTGGAAATTTGTATCAAACACTTTCGAAGCAGAAATCAATTCACAAACAAACCGGTAGAGCCACACGTCGACCTGCTCTGCTCTATAAATTAGCCGCTTTTATGTGGCGCCGCTCATTTTGAAACACAACTGCGACGGGTTGTCGATACAGTGCGAGCAATAGCAGAAATACTGTACACAGATGTTACAGGTTACCCATACCCCTCGTTTTTCAAGGCCCTGACCGCCGGAAATTTTGGCGACCTTTTTTTAGAAAAAATGGGTAATTTTACAGCGATCTTTCGACTTTTTTGGGAAATCAGCCGAACTTAACTTCTAAACAGTGGATGGGCCAGAAAAATGGTTGGGGCTTGTCTACCGGTTTGGCGATTTTGGTGGGTGGGTCTAGGAACAAAAGTCTGCTTCAGGTGGTTATGGGGGTACCCGGACCTTAGGAATGTTCAAATTGAATGAAAGGCGAAAAAGGTAAGAAACTGCAATGTAACAGCTAGATCCGTAATTGGTCTTATGTACGACGCCCTTTTTCCGTCATTAAATAAAGTTAGCAGAATGTTCTGCTATAACTTCTTATGACAGACTGTAATTAATTATTTTTAAACCAGTAAATCGGCCACATTTGAAATACTGAAGTTGATTTTTACAAGAATTTTCGTGAACACTGCTAATAGTTATCTATTTTTAATCAAAAAATAATTCCTTTTTTGAAAAGATTGCCGCCAAATGGGGTGGGATATTAAGAGAAACTCTGATAGGGCATGCATTTCCGTTTGGACGTGGTATTTTGTCCTTAAAAACACACGATTAGGAACAGAGATAAAGCTTCTTGACCCAAGAAACTGAACTCGATACGAAATACAGCATGAAATGGACCTAATTAAAGCTTTTTATAGCGCATTAATAGCGGGAAATGCATAAGATTAACTAAAAACCTCTTACCATACATGTACTAGGGGGGGGGTTTGGGGGGGGGTTAACCCCCTGCCGGAACGGCCAAACCCCCCCCACACCCCCCCCCCCCCCGAGACAGGTTAAGGGACCCCTCCCCCCGACCAAAAAATATAAGTACTAGTAGTGGCTCCAGTATTAGCAAACTGGGTCAGAAATCACTAATTTTTAGCCTAAAATTCACTTGAAAAGCCTTTGGAAACCGAATTTCGCGTTTCCACTGCTGATGTTTAAGAAAAATCGGTGTTTTTGGAAGCTCTTTTTGTCATTTTTTGCTTGTTTTTAGCTTTAAAACGCTATTTGGCAGCTTAAAATAGCGATTTTTAGCGTCCTTACTGAAAAAAACGTGCTAAAAACGCATTTCTAGGCGTTTTGGAGCTTTTAGAAATTTGGGACCCCCCACCTGGGCGAAACCCCCCCCCTCGACCCCCCACCTGAGGAAAAAACCCCCCCTACCCCCCTCCCCCCAGGTCGGCCCGGAGCTGTTACATGTATGCCTCTTACCATACATGTAACAGGGGGTTCAGCCCCCACCCGACTTAGGCCAGACCCCCGGATGGGACCCTCGCAAGGCGATCTTTCTCTGAGCCCCTACGATTTTTCTGGCAAATAATTTTTGAGCAAATTTCAGCGACTATTTTTGCAATTTCAGACGCAAAAATTGCTAAAATGCCCTCGGATTTTGCTTTTCACAGGGTGTCCAAAAAACAGCAAATCCTGGTGCACCAAACTTTAACACATAAAATGCTCACTATTTCGGCACTTATGTTTCAAATTTCAGACAATTTGGTCAAAATTTGAGAAAATGGCAGCAAAAAGAAATGTTGTCAATTTTGGGACACCCTGTAGCTAAGTTACCCGTAAGAGTAAGCACAGTTGTTAGGGTCAAAAATTTAAAAAAAAACTTTATTTAAAAAAAAAGCTTTTTTTGAAGGCTCAAAAAAATTTTTTTTTTGAAAAATCAATATGCAAATTAAGGGAAAACATGGGAAAATTCACGTACATACAACAAATTTTTTGTAAATTCTTTGGAAGCAGCCAACATTTTATCCAGCAACCTGCGTAATACTTCTTTTGCATTGAGCCTAACAGCGACTGCGTAAGAAATTCTTCCTTAGGATTCACCTAGAAGTGCCTCTAAAGACAATTTTCGGTGAAATTATGCAGTCACAGGCAGTGTTTAGAGCTGTATTGTCGTTTTCGAACAGGTTTCTCAACTGACTTAAGGTGCAAAAGTGGAAAATTTGTTGTAAGTATCTGTACTAGCATGCTGGACCCATTTAAGACGATTTTTAAAAAAAAAATTTTTTTTAAATTTTTTAAAAAAAAGCAAAAATTTTTGGCCTTCAAAAAAACAATTCTTTTAACAACTGTGAGGGTAAGTGTCGTTTTTTGCTTGTTTTTAGCTCTAAAACGCTATTTCGCAGCTTAAAATTGATTGCTTACTGAGAAAAACGTGCTAAAAACGTATTCCCATCCCAGGCGTTTTGGAGCTTTATGAAATTTTGGACCCCCTCTGGGAGAAACTGGCCTCGACCCCCCCCCCACCTGACGAAAAAACCTTTCCCACGCCGGCCCGGAACTGTTAAATGTATGAAAAACGCTGATATAATCAAATACAAATCAAATGATTGTACAGGCAACTTTAGTAATGTTCGAGATTGCAGAAAATTGTAGAAGAAAAATTGCAGGGCGGGCAAGAAAAATAGTCAAGGGAGAGAGTTCTAGCCCGGGAGGGGGCTAGCCACAGTCGTTGGGGGAGCCCCGATTTACATGCGTAGCAAAGAGAAAAGCACCCTACCTGGGGTTGGGTTCATTTGGGTGTGCACGTTTGGGCGTGTCTCGTTTGGGCGTGCACAGTTGGGCGTGGTTTCATTTGGGCGTGGATT
Organism: Sabatieria punctata; assembly: GCA_030248155.1. Classification (NCBI taxonomy): domain Eukaryota; kingdom Metazoa; phylum Nematoda; class Chromadorea; order Araeolaimida; family Comesomatidae; genus Sabatieria; species Sabatieria punctata. The sequence continues at coordinate 60,063 of JASANB010000353.1, forward strand.
CATTTGGGCGTGCATTCATTTGGGCGTCTGTCGAAAATTTTTAGTAAAAAATGAAAGAAATCTCAAAAAGTTTATTCTCATTTGCTCCAGATATACACGGCAACAACTAGCGCTCAAGGCTCAGACTGGTGCCTACTCTACTGGTAAGGTTGGTAGGGGGGACAGAGTTTGTCTTAATTATGTAATTATGCTGCTGCATACTTTGCCTACGGGCGGAGAGCAGAGAAAATTATGGTAGTCAGCACGGACCTCTTCTCTATGTACAGTGTTGACCATAAAAAAGACCGCCTGGCCTTTAAACATAAAGCACGGTTGTATGGCTTAATTAGGTGTTCAGTGTGTCGTATTAGTTGAGGCGATTGTAAACCACGACCCCACTAGTTCGTGTAACCCTGCTCTCTGTGCAAGGAATAACACCCTCATTTTTGAGAATGCTAAATTTTCACCTTGACTGAAACTAAAAATCCGACAGATTTTAACTGGTTGTGCTAGAAAGCTGAGCTCTTCAGGTTCTTAAGCCCCATATAAAGATTGGTCAACCAACCTGCAAAATTTGGTAAAGATCCAATGAACGGTTCGTGAGATATTTACGTTCAAATTTGACGTCTGAAAATTCGGGTCAGTTTATTTCGGAAGGGCATAACTCCAGGCTACAGAAGGCTAGCAGGCTAGGACTTGGCCAAAAAAACTCTTAACAAAAATAAAAATCATGCCAAAAATCTTTTCACTTGGTTGAAAATTGATGGAATAGCGGCCATTTGAAATTATTCGTAAAACTCGAAAAATGGCCGGGCGGTCTTTTTTTGGCCAACACTATATGGTTTGTTTTGGTAGATTTGCCACAAACAGGGTAGGCAGTGGGACTGCCTTGAGGCCTACATAGTGTCCTAAATTTTATACAAAAAAATTTGACAGACGCCCAAATGAATACACGCCCAAATGAACGCACGCCAAAATGAGACACGCCCAAGTGTGCACGCCCAAACGAGACACGCCCAAACGTGCACGCCCAAATGAACGGCTCCCCCCTACCTGACCGTCTGAGGCTCTACCAAAGGTTTGAATCTGTCTGGTAAGCTGCCAAGAGCGTAGAGAAGTAGTGCGGCCGACCAAGTTTTGTCGGTACCAATGTTTTTCAGCAGTTCTTGCATCCATTTCTGCGGAGGACGCACCTTCAACAGCGGTATTGCGTCCAGTAGTTGCAGTTTCCCTTCTGGCTGCAAATCACCGACCTATAACAAAACTTGGCTACCTGCACATACAACAGTCAGGCACTTAACGCAGTTTATGCTACTGGCACCATACATGGTACTAGAGTTGTAAAAAAATTTTTTTGAAAGCCAAGCCAAAAAAAGCTTTTTTTATGAAAATTTTTCATTTCGAAATTTTTTTTTCAAAATTTTTTCCTAACATGAAATATAGCTTGTAGGAGATGCAAGGATGCATCAGAAGCAACTTTAAATACAAAAGCTGATACTTTGGTTCAAACATAGTGTTGCAGCCTGAGAGTCGATATTCTACCTGCAGCATTGCTCACAGAGTGGCTGCTGCCCTTCAAAACCTATTTTTAGGCTTAGAATAGGCAAGAAATTGATAGAACTGCACTGCTAATGTATATCTGAGGCTAAATTCAGCGATTTCCCCCAAAATTTCCATACTGTGAATAAAATAAAAAATTTTCGAAATGGGCCTTCACAAAAAAAGCTTTTTTTTTAAAAAAAGAGCCTAACAACTCTACATGTGGTACCCCACATTCGGCGACTGTAGTAGTACCATAATATATGGTACCGTCACCATATATGGTACCCCTACCGATGGCCATGGGTACTATATATGGTACGAAATCTGAATAGAGTGCTATGGTATCGGTACCAGTACCAATGCGAAGGTAGGGGTACCATATGGTACCACTACCCTAGTTACCGGTACCATATATGGTACAAACAAAGTTAAGTGCCTGACTGTATGGTGGTACCGGTACTTAGGGTAGTAGCACCATATATGGTACCGCACGTTCGGGGACTGTGTACTGGTACCATAGGTTACCCCCACGTTAGGCTGGGCTGCGCCAAAAACAAGAAAAAATGACAAAAACCTATGCAAAAAGTTTTATCTTTTTGAGCACAAGTAAATTTTAGGTAGTGTCTGTTTACCTGTCCAATGCTTTTCTTCCAAACCAACTGCCAGAAGCTATCGGGAATTCTAAGCGGCAGTTGTCTTTTCGATTGCATCTCTCCTAGCGCCCAGACAACAGTGCAGAGAGAACGCATAACCACTAAGTTAGTTTGTTTCAAATAAGCGTGAAACTGCCTGAACAATCTTTTCACTAGCAGCTTTCTCTCACGTTGTTGCCCTGCGATTTTGTCCATTCGCACGAGCACTGCCAGAAAGATTGCACAACTTTGGTGACTCAGACTTTCAACAGACAGCAAACGGGAGACTAGAGCTCTGGACCAATCAGTCGGAGGGGTTTTTTGTTGTTTTTGAATCACCCAAACGCTCTGACTACAATGTTTTTCGCTGAATTCTTTCAGTTTTGGTCTGGTGGCGTGGAACCAGACATCAAACAGGTCTGGATTAAGTTTCTGGTGTTTCAATCGTACAGTAAAACTGTACATAGAGTGGACTAAATCAAATTGACAGACATCTTCGCATTGGAACAACAACCTAGACCTCTCCATCAGTCTGGCCATCAACCTTTTGTCCACTTTTAAGGACGGCAAATACGGCAGAAAATGCACGAAGCCAAAGAAGGTCTCTTTGCTCAAAGTCTCTAGATTCCGCGAAAACCAATTCACTACCCAGCAGCTGAAATCATCTGACAACGCGATTTCTAGGTTGACATGGATGCGTAAGACTTTTAGCAAATCTGTGGCCGACTCGCAGTTGTGACTGGACCAGGAATCGAGCAAAGAAAGCAGCTTTCGAACGGATTTCCGGTCCGACAAGACCGGATTATCCAATTTCCGTTTAGGAAGCTTGGACAGATGCACAATCCTACTCAACGCTTTGCTCCGGTCCACTCGATTCTGCCGAAAATCGGACAGAAAACTGTCGAAATCGCTCAGGGCGGTTGGAAAGTGGCTTGGCCCTGAGTCAAAAGTAATCGCCGGCTTACTCCCATTTCTTCCTCTTAGTCTGCTTAGGTGGCTAACTGAAGAAATCGGTCTGTAGGCAGGGGGAGAGAGGAGAAACTTTGCTGGATGAGAAGTGAAGAGCAAGGTTCGAAATAGCTTTCTCACGACTGAGAGACGACAGAAAAAGCAGAATGCCATTCTTCAGAAATCATAGACACTTTTCATTTCACACAAGCAAAATAACCACTGTAAGCAAAGTACACACCGACTGTCAGTCTGACTAGAGATGCAACCGTAAAATAAAATACCGGATACCGGATACCGGATAATTTTTCAGAAGACCGGATACCGGGTAATACCGGATAATACCGGATAATTTAGAATCGTCAGGTGTGTAGCAAATAGGAATCAAAGTTAGATAGAAATTTCTTTTTTCTTCAAGAAAAGGTCGAATTTCTTCATTTTTTATTGCTAAAACTGGTTTAGTTGATTATGTAAACAGTAAATCGTTATGCCGAAAGAGAAAAGAGGTAAAATTTGGCGTTTTTTTCGCTGAAACGGAGGATGGACGGACACTCTATTTTTAATGTTGACGAACGCGTTATCTCAAGAGGAAAGGATCAGTGCACTGGTTCGATGATTAATTATCTGAGACGTGACAAAGATCAGTACAGACAGTACATTAATGATGAGGTGCCTGACCCTACAGTGCAACAGAACATCTATGATGAGAGAAGAAGCCGGTTGGCTATAGGCTAGATAAGGCTGAAAAGTTGCTGTCAATCAAAACAAATCTGAACTTTCCGCGTGTTTAAGAGATAGTATGGTGGAGTTATTTAGTACAAGTAGCACTGGTGTAGCTGTTATGTTGTACCGGTAGTAAACTATCCCTGGTCATTATGCAGAGTAAACGAGAAACTGACTGTTTACAAACGGAGCTTAAGTGATTTCAGTTAAAAACACACAATACTACATGGATGGAACAGTTGCAGAGCTGTACACCTACCATCTAAAATATCCGGTATTATCCGGTATTATGAATACCGGATACCGGATAGTGAATAGACCCAAAAAAATACCGGATAATCCGGTATATACCGGATAATACCGGTTTACGGTTGCATCTCTAAGTCTGACTGAATGCCGCCCCGCCGCCACCAAGGGTTTTCGAATTTTGTATAGAGAAGAACTCCTATTGGAGATATTTAACAAACACAGCCGAGTCCGGTATCAAGGGACTGCTCCTGACCACTAAATTATTATCTTACACATCAACAAGTAATTACTGTATACCCTGTCCAGATTTACCTCAGATTACGCCTATTCCTCCTGTATATTAAACTCTAAACCGCGCGGCCCGGTATCACTCCGTGGGGTACGGGCGCGCGGTCCTTGTCTCTGCGGTCGATTCAACTCTGGCCACGGCGACCCCTGCCTTCGCTGCCTTCCAAATCGTGGCAACCTCACATCCATCATTCAGGCCGCCACTCAGCAAGATATTGCTGACGTGCTGTGTGTGCGTCGTAAGGGCAACCGCCATCTATGTTTAAAAGCCTAAAGCCAACTCTGACTCCAGAGCACTTTGAAAGGTAGACGGTGAAAAGGGCCCAAGTGTGATTTTAAACATAAGCCTCAGTCTAGGACTAAGCCTAACCTTAACCTTAAACCTAAGCCTAAGCATAGCCTTAAGCCTAAAATTAATCCTAAGCCTAACCTTGAGCAAAAGCTTAAGTGTAAGCCTAAGCCTAACTTTGAGCGCAAGCATAAGAATAAGCCTAACCTAAGCCTAAGCGTAAGCTTTAAGTCGATTCATACTCGTGTAGAAAAAGATCGCCAGACGACTTTTCTACAGGGAGACACATTTGAAATATACGCACCAACACGCCACGCGTGACGCGTCATCTTCGAGCAGGTGTTGTTGCAGGCGGAAGGAAAATGTGACGGGGCGTGTTGGTGCGTATATTACAAATGAATCGCCATACAGAAAAGTCGCCTGGCGATCATTTTCTACACCAGTATGAATCCACCTTTAGCCTATAAGCCTAACCATAAGCCTAAGCCTAAGAAAAGCTTTAGCCTAAGCCTAACCATAAGCCTAAGTGTAAGCCTAAGCTTAAAAGAGCCATACAGCTGCTAATTGCATTTTGGTATTCTTGTTCAACACTACTACTATGTACGTGTTCGAATAAAAGTTAATAATAATAATGAGAAAAGACCTATCGATTCATTAAATAAAAAGTATAGGTCAGAAAATTTCATGTTCCGGCCATATAAGGGGACCTGTCCGGATTTTATAAAATGTGACTGTTCGAAGTTTAATTTTCGTTTGACAAACAAATTTTCTACTTACAAAAAGTTTTAGACAATCCCGCTGCTAGTTTTCAGCCACGTGTTTTTCATGATTTGCTTTGATTTCTGCAACTCTCTAAGGAAATGCATTTGCACTATACTTACTTCGTCTGGTTGTAATTAAACAATTACAATGTAATGATTGCACCTCATGAACGTAAACGTTTATTTCCTCACAACTTTCACTGCAATTCTAGTCTTGTCAGGCAGTCTTTTAGCTTTAGATTGACTAATAAACAACAAATTTCCTTCAATCTTGAACGGCAAACGCGGTCTGATATCTATTTTCACACCAGCCGGGTAATGTCTGGCCATAGGCAAGTAGATTTCCGTAGGTTTGGAAATTGTAGAATTCAGCTGAAACTCAAACTTCATCTCAGATGAGTTGACATCAAAGCTCAGCTTGGTGGGGGTGCCGGCAGTAGCCTGGGGGTAGGCCCTGGAAAAGTCCTGTAGAATCAGTTTCTTCACCGATCCATCCGAATTGAAAAACTCATTGTCCCAGTAGGTCCAGGACTGAAAGTTTTCGTCTGCTTGTTTCAACACTTCCTCACACTCCAGCGTATTAATTGAGACGTTGCTTTTGTCCCTACCACAACCTCCAAATTCAGTCATGAATTTAGCTCCACCCAGGTAGTCAGTATCTTCACGCAGTGCAACATGCATAGACTTGAGCAAGATGTCGTCACAAATCAGATGCTTCCAAATTGGGTACCGGTGGGTGGTGTCATCAGCTTGTAGAAGCCAGCAATAGAAGTGATAAGAAAAGGCAGCACGGTGTTTGTTCTTAGCCCCTCCCGGAACGTGGTCAAATCCACACCCAGCCGGTCCTCTGCCACTGGCATAAATTCCCCAGGTGACAGGCTCATAGAAGATTATCGTCTCAGAGTCTATCTCACTAATCCGCTTGGCTAGGTAGTCATAAACTGGCTGCAATTTTTTTCTACCAGCGTTTCCTGCAAACTAAACTGGTATGAATAAAATTTCAAACTGAATGAACCTGGTTCAATCATTGTTGGGTGTCTGAAAACATCACCGGCCCAAGGTTCGTTGATCAACTCGTACCCAAGCACACTCTTTCTCTTTCCAAAGGTGGTCGCAATCTTTTGCCAGAAGTCGCCCCACCTGTCCAAAGATCCACTTGTATTGTGGTAAAGATGGTGGTAAGCCTCCCCAACTGCTACAGTCAGGTAGTCCAAACCCCAACCAGCTCCCGTTGGAGATTTAGTGAACGGGAAAGGGTAGGGGAAGGACGAATTGGGAAAAGAGTCGATTATCCAGCGTGGCACTCCATCGTAAGCGTCAAATTTGGTTGACAACACATCTTGGTGCATGTCCATCAGGGTGTAAAGACCATGGTTGGCTAGCCCATCCACGATTTTGCCCAGAACCTCCAAATAAGTCTCGTTGTATTTGTTTCTAGCCGGCTCGGTGCCGGTCCACATGGTGCCCAGACGAACTACATTGAACCCCCATTCCTTGTACAGTTTCAGTCGTGTCTGATTGAGCAAATGGGGCTCGTACCAGGGAAATTTCTTGTTGACCGCGTTGAAACCATGGAAAATGCGCACACGACCCCATTGATCAGTAAAGAAGCCATTCTGGTTGACCGAAATCTTCGAGTCAACTGCTGCAGAATTGGGCAGACCGTTCGGAAATACTAACAGGGGTATCAGCGAAAACAGCATGCTGTCTTGGCTGCTGTAATCGCCTGACTGGGCCCACACGGTAAGGTGATAATGTTTATTCATAGATAAACATGACGCACCGATTAAAGCACGCAAGCGCACCACTCAGGAGCTGATAAGCTAAACGGACAACGGAAAAACACTTTATGAATCAAGTTACCATACCACGTAGGTGATTTAGAGACGACTTTTTATAGAACGCAGCGCAATTTTTGGGCCACCGGAGTTTTCCACCTACTATAAGGCTATTATTTTGGTCATTGATGCTTTTTATCCCTATAGCCTAACCTACGAAGTATGTAGGGGTCCGTAAAGGACGTCGACTCAAAATCCAATCAGAAACGTTTCTGGCGTCACTCCATAATACAAAGAAATAATGTCTACATTACATAGCCCCTGGAAGAGTCGATCAATGTGTGTTTTTCTTTTGTTGGAAGAAGTCATCCATCCATTTGCGTCCGAGCAACCGACCACCAACAACGCTTTACTGTCCGATTTTGCCAACTCAAGCTTAGACGGCCCGACTATCTCTCCAACAAATCGTAGCAAACCAAACAAGACACTAAAAGAATGAAAGACGTAGAGAAATCTCTAATGACGGATCGAGACGAGAAGTAAGGAGACGCTAGATGCCAGTTGAGCATCGTTGTTTCTAATCTCCTGATTTCAGGGAAGACGCTCTGCATGTTATTATTTATGAGAAACAAGGTCTATGGGTTCAAGAACAGGGTGAAGAAGAAGAGGCGCAATCGGATGAATGGAAAAAGGATGAAATAGAGGAAGACCAGGATTATCAAGCGACCCAACTTCAACCTAGGAAATTGTCAGTTAGATTGAATCAACTGCAGGACAGTGAAGCTGCTTCTGCAGACAACATGAAATACACCCAGATCAGAGTGGTGGAAACGCTTGGAAAGACAGCTCCCACGGTAGTAGCAAGAGAAGTGGGTGACTTAACGCACAAACTTTTGAAGGAAGAAAGAGAGGCGATCAGGGAGGAGAAACTTCGGTACGAGAGAAAAGCAAAGCAGGAGACCGATGATGATGCCAAAAAAGCACTGATCTCTCTGATTCTGCTGAAGCAGAGCAAGCTGAGGATGGCAAGGGCGAGAGCAAAGCCATTAGAGGAAAAGGAAGAAGAAGTGTCCTCCTTTACCAAGTCTGCTACCAACGGGTGGCATGATTCAGTTAAAAAGATGCTCAAACCCTGCAACTATGAGACAATCAACAGAGGGAAGTGCCTGATAGCATTTGAGAAGATGTTGTGCGGTGTTTTGCTTTGGTTCGTGGTCAGCCAAGCCTTCCGCCAACTACCAACAATCTACAAAGAGAGTTGTGAGTCACTTTTTACCCTTGAAAAGTTCCGAAGTCATCAGATAGTAATGTTGTTTAATACTGGATTTTTCTAATGCATATGCGTATACGCATTCCTATTACAAATGCGTGTGAATTTGCGTATACGCATTGCAAAAACTAATGCGTATTTTGCGTATTTCGTATGCGTAATCAGTGTTGCCAGGTTGGGGGAATTTCCCCCAAAATTGGGGGAATTTTTTTGCGTTTGGGGGAGAAATTTCGTTTGGGGGAGTGGGGGAATTATTTGGGGGATTTTTGCAAAATCTGGGGGAATTCTTAGGGGAATTTTGTGGTCAGTAATTTTCTAGTATTTTTAAGCTTTTTGCCAGTATTAGTGCCAATTTCGACCATTGTATCTGCATGTTTTTACTATTCGATGCTATTATTTTTTGCTGTAACATGTTTTGAGTACCGTTTTTATCTATCGAACCTTATCAGCGACTGAAAATCAAAACAGGATAGCTTTTATTTAGGCCTAAGTAGGCATCGTTCTCATTCTCAAACATGCTTAAGATATAGGTACCGATAAAACACATAGGCAGGTATGGAACATCGTGTTTTTCTTTGTTGTGATACTATAGGCTTTTTTTATGTACATGGAGGAATGTTTCAGGCGTTTTAGCTGGCAAACTGTAGATAAACTTTTAAAACTCAAATCAAGCATTGTTCTGACTAAAAGTTTTGTTTTGTATTAGAATTTCCTAAAATAAAAATTCAGACGAAAGTGGCATTTTTGAAAAAAAAGAATTATATTTTACTTTGAAAAACATAAAATAATGAAAAATTTCTCAAATTACAAATTTCATTTACCGCAAAAGTTTTTTGCTTGAAATTTTTCTGAATAAACAGACTTGTGGTTTATGAACTGACATTTTGAGTTTTTAAAAAGTTTAATTATTATGGATCAAGTTCATTTGTGCCATTTTTTACACAAGCAAGCCCTACTTCTACGTTTTAACGATGTTATGTAATCCAATTAAAGGAAAACAGCGATAAATGGCCTCTGCAGAGCATAATTTTGTTGCATTTTTCAATTTTTATGTGGGGGAATTTTTTGGGGGATTTTTGTATTTTTGGGGGAATTTTGGGGGATTTTTTTCTGAATTTTGGGGGAATTCTAGCCCTCAGACCTGGCAACACTGTGCGTAATGCGTAATCTCAGAAACAATGAGAAATTTCAGTGAACAGCTTTTTTGGCTCTACAGTATGCTGTTTAGGTATCCAACTTTATAATCCAAATTTTTTGAGATATACATGAGGCTTTATGATAAATTTCTGCCCTCAAAGAATTGCACTATGCACAGTATGTATGTTTAGATATGCGGTTTCCTACAAAAAAATTTAGTCGAATATTCATTTCCAGATCAAGTCTAGTAGCATTCAAAATTAATCAGCACACCGTGGACGCACAAACAGATACCCTGAGCATACAAAACAACTGATGTCACACAAAATTGTAGAAACTCTAAATTCAAAGAGTTGTCGCACGTTTCCTTTCCTCTTAAAACTAAATATTAGCAAGCACAATTTAGTTAAAGCTTCAAATTATCACAGAAAATTTCTGGTAACCCCACCTCACCCTAAAAACATGAAGAATGACCACTTTGTAACAACTTGAACTTAACTTTTTGCAAGAAATTCGAAAAGGCAGCTATTTTTGAGACCCAATACGCAATAGGCAAAATATGCAAACCTTTGGCAGAATCCGTAATAAGATTGCGTAATGAAATTCAAATGCGTATGCGTATGCGTATGCGCATTCTAAAATGCAATGCATACTTTGCGCAATGATATACGCAATGCGTATACGCATGCAACAGTATCAGATAGTCTGCAGATGGAGAATTGAAGCAGAGTGATGGGATCAGTGTTCATCATAATACTACGTGGTACATCAACGCCAGTACAACTGGGCGCATCTGTGGATCAACAGGCTGGGACGAAGGAATCCCTAAATGCCTGGTAGGGGAACAGTGCGCCTATCTCAGGCTGCATTATGGTCAGCTGAAAAAAGTTGAAAAGCCGCGCAAGCCAGCCAGAGCTGTTTTCTTGAAAGGTACAGTTTTCCTACAAAAATAACTAAGATATTATTAGAACAGAACGAGACAGAACCAGCGTTCATTTAGCATCATTTATGTAATTCCAGTGATGGTGAAACAGGAGGAACCGGCACTCAATCCAGTGCAGATGCCAAAACAAAATGGGTCCATCAAGCAAGGCAAACCTGCTGCCAAAGCCAATCGAAAGGCTTCCGACAGAGAAAGATCGACAAAACGCAGAGGCAAAATAATCACCATTCGGGTGATAGAAAAGGCGCGGCAACCACCAAAGTGGAGAAGAAAAAAACGGCTAAAGAGACCAACGACAAGGTGGAGGGAGTGCCGTGTTTGTGGCCTAAGGCACACAAACCAGTTGTTTTACCTTTTCAGGTGGAAGTGCCCACTGCAAAGCCAGGCAAGAAGCGCCCATACCTTGTCAGCAAGAAGGACTGGTCACGGAATGGACCTGCTGCGTTTGACGGAACTGGTGGTGGTCAGCGCTGTTCGGCCCGTATTACAACTCCGAGTTCATGTTCCTGTGGGCCGTCTTTTGGATTGCCCTCATCTGTGTTGAATCGGCCAGAACAGCCTGCGCAGGTAACTGGCATTCTTTGCCATTTTGTTTGTTCTATATTCCAATAAACTTCTCTGCCTAAAGCGTACATTAATGCGTGCTCGCTTGTGCAGGCTGGGGTGGAGAGGGTGTGAGTTTTCCTGCCAGATAGGGTCCAGAGGTTTCGCCCAAAGGGCGTACAAAATTTCAAAAGGCTCGAAAGCGCCTGGAAATGCGCTTTTAGCACGTTTTCTTTAAAAAATTAGGCTAAAATCGCAATTTTAATCAGATGAATAGCGGTTAAGAGCTAAAACAAGTGTAAAAGGAATAAGAGGGCTTCTAAAAACAAAATTTGTGTTAAATCTAACTTGCGGAAACGCCAAGTTCGGTTACGAAAGCCCTTTTAAGTGGATCTTAAGCTAAAATTTAATAATTTCTGAGCCGCTTTGTTAGTACTGGAGCTGCTACTATTAGTACATACTAGTAATTTTGGGTAGGGTCACATTTGGGACTTGATGCAAGATAGTATTGATTGGGTAGTCCTAGTTTATTGGAACAAAATGTCAATCCATGTTCTAAACAACAACCACTAATCTTTACAGGGGCAGTAACAAGACAAATGACCTGACGACAGGGCTGGACATCAAGTGGACAAGTAGACGATTCTCCAAGTTGCAATTCGGCATCCAATACTAATACAGGTAATTCAGTCTGCTGCTATTTTTACACAACGAGGTTCACAGGGCTGTGGTTGCTTCAGCCCCCATTGTACCAGGGATGACTGGTGCCATGTTCACCCACCAGTTCTTCCTATTGGTTGGACTGCCTGTGTTCGGCATGGGCAGGATAGTGGGCCAGCTAGGGGTACACTACATCGACCTCATCATGTACAGCAATGCCTGCTGGCACCTCCTTGACACCATTCTGCTGAATCGACCGGTATGTAGATTGCTTAGCCTAAGCTTACCAAAACGCAACACACCGGGGTGTTAGCAGTCTCCCCTCCCTGCTAGGGCTACCCCATACTCTTACATACATAAGTCAGGCTGGAGCGCTTCAAGATGTGGACCATACCTGGAGCCTGCCGCCATTGGAGCACAGGGTACTCTCACTTTCAAATGGTCGGACTGTGTTACAAGAAGAGCCACTCCTTGGGGAGCGAGAGATCGTGGACATCCCACCACCGTGCGGGACCTGAGGGAATGGCGATTCGATCGGAAAGAGACATGGCTGCAGAGGAATGTTCAGCTGGACAAGGCTCACAGGGACTACTTCCGGCGCCACCCTCCCTCCTACGAGCCCACTTCGAAGTGATTGGAGCTGACGATGATGAAACCCAAGGAACCACTGAACCAATGTCTCTGTTTGTGCCCCAGAAAATCTGTGTTGAAATTTGAAAAAACCTGAAATCCAGTTTGACGAAACTCTCAGCAAAGATTGATAAGTTGATGCTTTGCAAAGCCAAACTTTATATTATGAAAAAAAACTCCGAAACTGATTGACATGCAGGTTTTGTTGAAATCGTTTTGTTCTGAGAGCATGAACCATTCGCTGTAAACTTTGTCCTCGTGTTTGCTATCAACTGTTTACTTCTGATTCTTGTTCTGCATTATTGGTCAATTCGCTGTTTGTACTGTGGAATCGACCTTTTCTAGCTGATCGGATTGTCAACTTAGAAAAATGCATCAATACTAATAGGATTACTGCAGAACTTAGGTACTATAGAGATCCAATTGTGCAGTTCTTTTTGCTTATGGTTCACATAGTCCTTTCATCTCAGTTTTTGATTGAATAAAATGGGAACAACACAGCTGACTAGGTGAACAATGAAGGTGAACAATTTTGCTGGATTTAATTCCATTCGTTCATCTTGTGTGCCAAGTTTTACAAGCATGAATAAAAGTAGAATGAAAGAAAGAACTAGAATGAAAGAAATAAAACAAGAATGAAAGACAAACAGAAATCTGTGATGACGGATCGAGAAAGGTGAAGGTGTACATATGTATGTTTTCATAAAATCAAATTTTTCAATTTTTCAAGGCCATTTTTCAATTTAAAAATGCTGCTAAAACAGTTGTTTTTCACTGAAACGAGAAAGGGTCTAAAGACCTGATTGGCATGAAATTGATTCAGTACTTCAGTCAAATTAGCAATAATTTCCACAGTTAAATTCTGTTAAAAATCCTCCATGTCAGCCGGTCATTTTGTGTAACCTGTCCAATGAACTTTGTTTTTGACACCGCAATAGCCGATCATTTCGTTTAGGTCAACCATGAAAAGAAAAGAGCAGTTTCTCCTGCCATTTATCCATTTAATTTGAAAATCTAAAAGCGTTCCCTGGTTAGAACTCCTTTTGGTTGCCTTGCACCACTTTGCACGGTGATCATATTATTTAGTTAAACATATAATCTGTGTTTTTTTTACCACTGGAGCAAATTTAGACACTGGCACCCCGAAAGAAAATGAAATTTTCTGCTGTGGATGGCAGGTTGAGACTTCAAAATGCAGCATTTGGTCAGAAATTCAATATGTATTTTAATACATAGTGGCCTCAGAATACATACAGTAGTGCACAAAAAAAATGTCCTCTCCACTTTTTCGGGTTCACTAAAATCACTCTTTTTCACTCAATTTTCAACGAATTTGAACCAAATTTTCAGAGTAGGTGCCCAATTAGTCCGGCTACTTGTGTTACAGTTTCGGCGCGAAAATTCAAATTTTGGCGGGAAATTTAAACGAAAATGCGAAAATCATATGGTCTCATGAAATCGGCTCTTACTCAAGAAATACAAAAGCTACGTCCGTGAAATCATGGCCGCTTATAGACCCAATATAGTGCAATTTTATGTAGAAGTTTCAAAACCCTCGCTCAAAGTACGCGCGAGAATCCGATTTTCAAAGTTGGCGAAAAATCGGGATTTATCATCATTTCCAAAGCTAACATTTTGAGGTTCACTAAAATTGCCCGTTTTCAGTCAATTGTCTGCCAATCTGAACCAAATTTGCAGAGTACGTACCCAACGGTTCTGGCTAACTCTGGTAGAATTTGGGCGCGAAAATTCAAATTTTGGCGGGAAATTTAAACGAATATGTGAATATCATAAAATGGTCTCATAAAAACGGCTCTTGCTCAAGGAATACAAAAGCTATTCTGGTGAAATCACGGCCGCTTATAGACCCAATATAGTGCAATTTTATATAGAAGTTTCAAAACCCTCGCTCAAAGTACGCGCCAGAATCCGATTTTCAAAGTTGGCAGAAAATCGGAATTTATCCATTTCCAAAGCTAGCATTTTGAGGTTCAGTAAAATTGCCCGTTTTCAGTCAATTCTCTGCCAATCTGAACCAGATTTGCAGAATAGGTGCCCAATGGGTCTGGCTAACTCTGCTAGAATTTCGGCGCGAAAATTCAGATGTTGGCGGGAAATTTATACATTACTAAGAACAATTTTTGCAGGATACTTTGTAGTTTAAATTTCCCGCCAACATTTGAATTTTCGCGCTGAAATTCTAGCAGAGTTAGCCAGACCCATTGGGCACCTATTCTGCAAATCTGGTTCAGATTGGCAGAGAATTGACTGAAAACGGGCAATTTTACTGAACCTCAAAATGCTAGCTTTGGAAATGGATAAATTCCGATTTTCTGCCAACTTTGAAAATCGGATTCTGGCGCGTACTTTGAGCGAGGGTTTTGAAACTTCTATATAAAATTGCACTATATTGGGTCTATAAGCGGCCGTGATTTCACCAGAATAGCTTTTGTATTTCTTGAGTAAGAGCCGTTTTTATGAGACCATTTTATGATATTCACATATTCGTTTAAATTTCCCGCCAAATTTTGAATTTTCGCGCCCAAATTCTAGCAGAGTTAGTCAGACCCATTGGCCACGTACTCTGCAATTCTGGTTCAGATTGGCAGAGAATTGACTGAAAACGGGCAATTTTAGTGAACCTCAAAATGTTAGCCTTGGAAATGGATAAATTCCGATTTTTTGCCAACTTTGAAAATCTGATTCTCGCGCGTACTTTGAGCGAGGATTTTGAAACTTCCACAGAAAATTGCACTATATTGGGTCTATAAGCGGCCGTGATTTCACGGGCGTAGCTTTTGTATTTCTTGAGTAAGAGCCGTTTTTATGAGACCATATGATTTTGGCATTTTCGTTTAAATTTCCCGCCAAAATTTGAATTTTCGCCCCGAAACTGTAACATAAGTAGCCAGACTAATTGGGCACCCACTCTGAAAATTTGGTTCAAATTCGTTAAGAATTGAGTGAAAAACAGTTATTTTAGTGAACCCGAAAAAGTGGAGAGGACATTTTTTTTGTGCACTACTGTATACATAAACATATTCTCTGACTGAGCAATACATATACATATACGTATGTATTCCACAGTAATGCGGAGTGATCGGTTTGGAGACAGCGATATCAGTCACTTTTTTCCTGTTTTGATGGGTTGTAATCGGTCATTGGTGACAGAGCCACCCATGACCCAGTGCGCTATCACCACCAATCATCTTTTAGTACCGGTTCCTTCTAAACTCAGTTCTGTTTTGTTGTTCCACTTACTTCTACCTACTTGTTCTTCCTACTCCCCAGCGCTGAGCCATGGTCAAGAACACTCCTGTACTGCTAACTTTGGCTATTATTGCGTCTGCCTGCACCGCCGGACAAACAACAACAAAGGTTCACTGCAAGGCAGGGGAGATGACAGGTTTTCTTAGCCAGCAAAGAGATCCGATCCGATCCGATCCGATCTGGCGGGCGGGTCGTACAATGTACGGCCCTACGATCAGACCTGCACGGTCCATTTCGTTACCCCTTATATCGTCATATCGGACGTTTGCCCTTCTTTCACTGCCAAGCCACTCAAGCCATGCTGTTGGGCGCCAGGTACTAAGAGAGTGCCTGGCGTGGTGACGTCATGGTGCCGACAGCTCCCAACGGCCGCCCGGCCAAGTGGCCAAACCGGTATTGGCCTTATTGCTGGTTTCTCAGACGGCTCCTGACGTCGTTGATCTTCCCTCCAACGCGGCATGCTTTTAGGAGCGGCTTTCGGTGCAACGGCAGATCCAGTTGGTTCCCATTTTACCTACTCACTGTAACCAGTTTTTCGGTGGCCTGGGTGGAGCGTTGTGCCGACGACCAACTCTTTGCAGCAAGAAACTTGCCACGCCGAGAGGATGAACCACTACAACCACTAGGGATGCAGCGGCCGCCGTGACTCAGAGGCAGCGAGCTACCCACTGAGCCACTGACGCGGCGCCAGCAAAGAGATGCTGAAACAGATAGTCTCTGGTTGGAACACGGATGCGTCTCATTTGAGCATCCATCTTGTGCACAGGTTTACAACTGAACTTCCAATCATTTTTTGGCTCCTGAACTCTTATTTAGGTTTGTAGTTGGGCAAAGTCTTGTCGTGATAGCAAGGCTTGGAAAGACGGATCTGGAGACCATGCCTATGTGGCTGGTATCGGAACCAACGTATCAGCTGATGATACTCTGCAAAGGTTAGGCTTGCATAAACAATCTGCGGAAGAATCATGAGAAATTTAGCGCGCTTGTGTTATGCTGTAGCAGCGCCTCATCATCACTGAGTGACTGTGAATGGGCAACCATAGAAGTTGATGAGCCCTTGGACTTGACTAACAGAGCTGTTGGAGACATCGCTATAGAAAACAGGAACAAGTAAACAAAGAAAGTCCGAAAACCAAAATAACCAACATGTACAAGATTTTTGCAGCGATGTGTTGGTCCAGGTGGATGTGTGTAAGATAGCGCGACACACCAATGGCAAATGTGATAAGAAAGAAGAAATAGACAACCCGCCAGAAGAGAGTGATCAGAAAATGGAACAGCTAAGGAACGAACTTAACCGGCAGCAAAGTGAAACGCATGCAAAGAAAGGCGCCGTAGAACTGGGCGCTGGTCTGGGTTACGGACTGGGCGTCGGTCTGGGTGTTGGATTGGGAGTTGGAGTCGGAATTCCACTGGCCTTTATCACCACACCTTCAACCACAACAAGTAATAAGGAATCATCTTGAAAACTTTTCTAAATTCACGGTTGCTAGATTTGTTACAGAAGCGATATGCCACGAACCCTGTTGTGACGGTCTAGATGAAGCGACCTATAAATTTGGCAACTTCAAATACCCTACTTACAGCTTTGACCCATCAGATATTGCTGGGCGGTATCCTGAAGGCGCAAGGGCAATAATTCTGTGCGACGTTGGCGTAACGATCGCTTGGGGACCCGGTCCTACTGAGGCTGACGTCATTCCTACGCCATACGATGCACTTGTCTGTACTAGCGGTTCTTGGATGTATAAGACAAATGTGGTGCAGACCCTCTTTTGTGTATGATATTTGTGGTTTTTGCGTGGGATCAAACGATTTTTTGTACGTTCAGGTTGTCAAATAAAAAAGAGAGGTAATTACTTTCTGCTTCAGTTTGAGCAGACAGATCTTTTAGCTTTCTGTCTAATCTGAAAGAGCGCGCAACGCCCGATTGATTGGCTGGTAGCCGGACGAAAAGGAGCTACCGAGTTGGGGGCACTGTAACAGTCACTAGTGAGCAAGCTCAGCATCCCTCTCTTTTCTCAGTTTTTTTATGCCTTTATCATGGCTTTTGCCTCAAATTCGGAATGGAAAGTGCATGCTCAGTTTGGGGAAAGCTCAGCATCCTTTTTTCAGGCGTTTTTGCACCAACACTCTTATGAATTACACAATGAAAATGGCTTTGGTTTGTCCAACTCGGCATCCAATACTGGTACAAGTGATTCAGTCCAGTGTTGTTCCCAGTAAATTTACTGAGTAAAAGTTACTCGGTACTTAGTTATTTTGAATTAAAGTAAGTACTTTTACTTACCGGTAAAATTTTTTCTTAATTTTAAAAAAATTCCGTAAACTCGGTGCTCGGTAATTTACTGAGTTGTTTACTGAGTAAAAGCTTCTGCAATAGGTGTAGCTCGCCGCATCTGTGCAGAAAATATACGGTTTTTCTTTCGATAATCGATCTGCTAACGACGAAAATACACAAATTTTGCCAATTTTTTTGCAATTTTCACGGCTTGTTACATAACCTAAGCTTTATTTGAGCGGTAGAGTTGCTATAATGAGGCGCGAAGACTATAGAAGTAGAAACTATATCTACCTACTACTATTAGCTATATTTTGATTGACGTTTTTTGCATCAGTCTCATGAACTGTTAGGAAATGGCGAAAATTAGAACAGATCTTCACTTTCCGGTTTGGCCAGACTTTGCAATTAAAGCCACATCCTCTAGTCACTATGTATAGTGTGCAAGTTTTAAGGCTTTCCATACATGCTAATTAACACAATACATAACGTGAAATAACACAAAACACGATTGAAATTCTGAAAAATCGAGCTACATTATCTTACACTCATCAATCAGCACTGAAAAAGGATTCTAGTAGCTCAAAGCCATATCAGGTAAATATTTTCAGATAAATTGTAGATTTCTGAATTTTGAAGGTTTTACCGAGTTTACTGAATTGTTTACTGAGTGCTTACCGGGTTTTCTTTGAAAAACCCAGTACTTACTCGTACTTACCGAATTTCAAAAAATCTGGATTTACTTACTGAATACTTACCGAGTTTTAGAAATTTGAGCTAGGCACAACACTGATTCAGTCTACTGTTATTTATTAAACAACTATGTTCACACACACGCAAAGGCTGAAAGCCAGTTTAACAAAAGTCTTTTTATTCCAAAAAAACCAAAACTTATTGACATGCAGGTTTTGTTGAAATCTTTTTGTGCTGACATTATGAACGATTCGCTGTAAACTTTGTCTTCGCGTTTGCTATCAACTGTTTACTTCTGGTTCTTGTTCTTCATTATTGGGCAATTTGCAGTTCGTACTGTAGAATCGACTTTTTCTATCTCTGTAGCAGGGTTGTATATTTTTCCGAAAAAAACCTCGGCCTGTTTTTTTCCAGTTTTTTTCCGGTTTTTTTCCTAAATCGCGGAAAAAAACTCCAGCCCAAGTTCTGAGTATCCTAGGCTGGTTTTATGATTCCTAACGCTTTCTAGCGCCTTCCTCAGTCTTGTTAGACCAGAAATACACGTGTTACATTGATATAAATCACGAAACAGGCATGAAACAGTGCCTGACAGGTTCCATAAACAACGCTATATGCAAATTTTCTTACAGCAGTTTGCATTTTTGTTTTCTCATGCCAAATTTGGTCTTTTTTTATTGTTTTTCTAACAGTTTTGAGTCAGTATGGCCTATTATACATAGCAAAAGTCCGTTTTTTAAACGAAAAATGACGTAAATTAGCTATTTCTAGCTTGAGTTTTTTTCCGCGATTTATGTTTTTTTTTCCGACCCTTAGGAAAAAAACCGGTTTTTTTCCGAAAAAAAAAAACAGTTTTTTTCCCGTGTTTTTTTCCCACCTCACATCCCTGCTCTGTAGTATCTTAGTTCTGCAGTAATCGTTTATCGATAACCCTTACTGGCAGAAGCTACTCCATTTGGAGTAGTACCCCACATAGAATCACGCTTTTCAAAGTGTTATTGTGCACATGTTTCCCCACACAATCACGCTTTGCGTGCGGCTGTTTGTTAGCTATAAATGTGATTGAAAAATGGAAGTGCAAAAAAGTGACTGGCCAGTCACGCGTCAATCACGCTTTGTTTTCAGTCTCTGCGCTGAGGAAAAGACTGCGGAATTATTGACTTTATTTCTTCACTTCCCGCCCAAAAAAAACTGCTTCATCCTTCCTTTCTTTTTTCTTTGCTCGCTGCCCTGTTAGCTAAGATAGAATTCGGTACGTTACTCTTGAATTTCTTCACTTGCCTCCCAAATTTTCCTTTCCGTTTGCTTGCTGCTCAAAAAAACTCAGAAAAAATAGGTGTGTTTCTCTTGATTTTCTTCATCTGCCTCCCAAACAACTACTTTATTCTTCCTTTCTTTTCCGTTTTCTTGCTGCCGTGTTAGCTAAGATAAAATAGGTGTGTTTCGCTTATCTTTATGTTTAGCGTCGGACGCTTATTATTGTGCTGTTAAAGCTGAAATCAGAGCGGAAAAGTCCGCCCTGAATAAAGACAGGAAACGCGTGATTGGTCAGTCACGCTTTTTTGAATATTTAAGTGAATGCAAAAACATTGCCTGCGTGATTACCAGTTTTTAGGCACGCTTTGAGTGCGGCTGTTATGCAGGCATTTGCCCCAAATTTTCGTGATTGCATGTCCCTATGGCCAGGCACGCAAAAAATTTCTGCGTCTAAGAGATAAAGCTTGTTAATTTATAATTAATTATCATCACATTAATAACATTAATTTCTGTTTGGGATCGGTTCCTGATTCCTCCCAGCTAGTGTTTCCGAGTAAATTTATTTTGAAATTAAATAACTATTAAATTGCTTGCTCAGCCTTCAGAAGAAAATAACTTGCTATTAATTTGCTTGTTACCCAAATTCTGAAATTTAATTTGATACAAATTTGTTATTTGATATGAATTAAATATAAATTTGCTAAAATCGATACTCAATTCCCGAGGAGCCAGCTCAAAACCTGGGTCGTGTCCATTCAAAATGAGTTGACCTTTCTTCAAATGGCGACAATGGTCTTCAAATTTGCATTTAATGAGTTGATATCTTTGCTATACGCATGAACAAGGTCATCTTTGGACTGAACTTGTTGTTTTGTAGCCAGACTTTGGTTAGTGAAGCTGCGAAACCAAGTAAATTTATATCAAATTCATATCAAATTTAAATCAAATTTCTAGGTCAATTTTACGAAATTTAATATAATTTTAATTTGTTTGACAGTCATCGCGAGAAATTTAATTTGTTATTAAATTGCTATTTACTTGGTGATTTTGGTCAAAACAATTTAATTTTGTTATTTAATTTTAATTTGATCGGAAACACTACTCCCAGCTACACCAGATCCAAATCCTGGCACAAGAGAAGAAAGATGAAAAGCGACGTTCACCAGACAACACAACACCTACGCCCAGCCAGCCACACAACACAAACGCACAGAGCACATAATTTTGAACTTTGACACTGTACTGGTACTGCGCACATGTAAATCTTTGTATGCACTCGCTAGATTCTCCACATTCGCACAGGTCTTGGCCTTTTTCCCACTCTTCCGTCCGGTAGCATTTGGATTTGCTCCATATAAAGTACTGTATAAGTGTAATCCAGATTCCAGAGGGATAACAGAGCATGTGGATACAGCCAAACTTATTATTAACAGGAGAGGACAGTATTATTTTATCAAGCTCCATTCACAAACGTCCTAAACCGAGTAGGTACATTATGTATTTTGGAAAATTTTCGAATAACCTTAAAAACACAATTAGCGTAAAACTTCTAATAGCGCTGCGCTATTATTTTTTCGTGATTCCTTTTGGGGGCGCTATTATTGGAGCGTGAACGTTTACATACATTATTATTTCCATTCAATGCTACATTGGCCATCTCAAGTATCCTCATTTTTCTGAAAATACAGGGTTTTTTTGTCTTAAACACAAGCAATCTGCGCTTTAGTCTGGCTATTGTTTGCAAACTTAATCAAAGAATATTGTCTCAAAGGGACAGTATTCTACATTGGAAACACTTACAAAGCGCTGATAGTATGATACTGTACTAGTACGCGTGGGAGCGCTATTACTAGAAGGGGCTACTATTAGAGATAGAGCGTGCGCGTTTATATTTTTGGGCGGTCCGTAAGTAAAGGGCGCTACTATTGGAGCATGCGCTTTTATTAGAAGTTTTACGGTAATTTGCGTATTAGTGTATATTGTACCTGATTAAAAAGACCGTGTTCGCATTTAGGTTTATTGCACCATTAGAAATGCTTCTTTTGTACGTACTACGTACTGTACTGTACGTAGTTCTCGTACAAGCGATTTTGCAAGATTTTTGGACGACTTTAGCATTCACGGGACGGGCCGGGCTGCCCGGCCTACCAGGCGGACTCAAAATTTGTAATTCCGGTTCGGGTGGCCCACCGCGGCCGCGCGAGACTCTATAATACAGACACCAGTCAGTACAGAATTTATTCGTTTCTCTTACGGCCTTTTCACTAAGATCTGTGATAAATAAATGAATATTCGAATTTTTCTTTGATTTTCTTTAAACTTAATTTAAAAAACATGTAAAAATAAACTCGTGTTTCTAAATACGGGAAAATAACTAGAAGAATAATAAAAAGTGTCCAAAACTTGCACATTTGAATGCAGGCATTTTCGCAATTGGTTGGTTGGACAAAAAGTGACGTCATTTTTTTTATTTTATCCTTTTGTTACACACCGCCCAAAAAATCGTATCGGAAATCCGCCAAATCGGTATCGGCCGCCGATAAATTAATCGGGAAAAACTATCGGAAAACCGATAGACCTTTGGCGGGCATGGCAAAAAATGGGGCAAACCCTTCCATCGATATTGGTATTAGTTTAACGCGCGATTATTACACAAACGATAGTTACTATCGAAATTGGCCTATTTCCGATCCCAACTATCGGTATCGGATTTGGGGCAGCGGACATGTTTTGGGCGGCCGCCGCCCAAAACATGACGGCTCCTGTAGGAGCACGTGTGTAACAAAGGGTTATCGTGGTTTTGAAAACATCCCAACCGATGATAAGGTTGGAGGGGGTTGAAAATGGCCAAAAATCGATGATGTCATTTCTAAAATTTTCTCTCTACTCTAAAAGAGCAATTTTTTGCTGTATCATTGATTCTAGGTCAGGTTTTAGGCGGAACCAGGACAATATGCGATTTTTGAGTAATTCGGTCGGATGATCTGTATGTATAGTTTTATGCATTGATTAAGTTTTGTGTGTTCACGAAAGTTTAACGCTTCATTAAGCTGCAGGCGGTTCTCTGTTTATGCGACTTTGTGCTGTTCGTGACGTAAAACCAAATACTGAATTCAGGTACAGAGCAGGGTGCTCATGAATACAAAACTGAGATAATTAATAACAGAACTCTGATTCTTTGACAGACATTGAGAGTTAGTCTCTGATTCGATTCAGTCTCATTATTCAAAGTTGAAAATCGAACTTTGGTGTAGAATAGTGCGTTCTGTGCTATACTGTAACAATACAACAGCTATTCTTCACTCATCTTAAGCGCTGTTTATACTTCTACTGCAGTAGGTTGGCCGACTCCTTCAGTAGTCTTTCAATTTAAATTTAAATAATAGTCTTCAGTAGGAGTATAAAACCGCCGCGCTACTGCAGTAGTAAACAGGAAATTTTCTATTTCCGACTTCACTAGGTCGCCGGAGCGAGCGGCGCACTTAAGAGTCGTGCTCTGGTCAGATCGAGTTTCAGTATTCAGACCCAAAATTGAAACTTTGGCCTAGAGAGCTGTAAGTTGGTACACTAATACATATCGATAGGTTATGTAACCACCGCAAAGGATTTCCCGATTTGACGCTCCAGTCCCGAGATACAGCCGTCTGAAAATCGGCTCGCTTAACCATGGGACAAAAATCTCGAACTTGAATTTCTTTCCTGCTAAAAATAGTTGGGACCTAGAATTTGGGGATTTTACGTAACTTTTAGAGTACTTTAAGAATTTTGGGTCGGTTTTCGATTTTGACGAAAAAAATTTTTTTCGACCCCCTTCCCGCCCCCCTAGCTCGTCTGGAACCCCCCCCCCCTATGTGGGTTTTTTATTTCAGAGTACTATAGCGCCATTTGTTAGCTACAGATTGGTGCCAAGCATGATAGCCCACGGCCCGGGGTTTTGCAGTTAATTGACTTCAAATGGCTGAAAATCGCATTTTTTTTCAGTTTTACTATAGGACAAAATTTCGAACTTGAATTTCTTTCCTGCTAAAAACAGTTGGAGCCTAGAATTTGGGGGTTTTACGTAACGTTTAGAGTACTTTAAGAATTTTTGGTCGGTTTTCGATTTTGACGAAAAAAATTTTTTTCGACCCCCTCCCAGCCCCCCTAGCTTGTCTGGAACCCCCCTATGTGGGTTTTTTTATTTCAGATTACTGTAGCGCCATTTGTTAGCTACAGATTGGTGCCAAGCACGATACCCCACGGCCCGGGGTTTTGGAGTTAATTGACTCCAAATAGCTGAAAATCGCATTTTTTTCAGTTTTACTATGGGACAATATTTTGAAGTTGAATTTCGATTTTCAGCTATTTGGAGTCAATTTACTCCAAAACCCCGGGCCGTGGGTTATCGTGCTTGGCACCAATCTGTAGCTAACAAATGGCGCTACAGCACTCTGAAATAAAAAACCCCACATAGGGGGGTTCCAGACGAGCTAGGGGGACGGGAAGGGGGTCGAGAAAAATTTTTTCATCAAAATCGAAAACTGACCAAAAATTCTTAAAGTACTCTAAACGTTACGTAAAACCCCCAAATTCTAGGCTCCAACTGTTTTTAGCAGGAAAGAAATTCAAGTTCGGAATTTTGTCGCACAGTAAAACTGGAAAAAAATGCGATTTTCAGCCATTTGAAGTCAATTTACTCCAAAACCCCTGGCCGTGGGCTATCATGCTTGGCACCAATCTGTAGCTAACAAATGGCGCTATAGCACTCTGAAATAAAAAACCCACATAGGGGGGGGGTTCCAGACGAGCTAGGGGGCGGGTAGGGGATCCAAAAAATTTTTTTTCGTCAAAATCGAAAACCGACCAAAAATTCTTAAAGTACTCTAAAAGTTACGTAAAATCCCCAAATTCTAGATCCCAACTGTTTTTAGCAGGAAAGAAATTCAAGTTCGAAATTTTTGTCCCATAGTTAAGCGAGCCGATTTTCAGACGGCTGTATCTCGGGACTGGAGCGGCATATCGGGAAATCCTTTGCGGTGGTTACATAACCTATCGATATGTATTAGTGTATCAACTTACAGCTCTCTAGGCCAAAGTTTCAATTTTGGGTCTGAATAGGGCAAAGGGCCAAAACTCGATCAGTTCAGAGACTGACTCTTAAGTGAGGTTTTTTGCAATTTCAAAAGCATTTGAGGTATGAAATATGTTTCTGGGAACCAGCAGAACATTCTTTGTTTTTGGTTCGGTCAGAAGACTTTTTTCCACAAAGTTCGACTTCCGACAACAATCGGTTCGTTATTTTAGGCAAAATGTGAGTTCCACTCCACTCGAAGTTTAAAAACAAAATAAGACAGATAGGGGTCATTAGATGTTGTAAAAGCTTCTGTCCGAGTGATTACATCATCCGTATCTTCATCGATCACTACCAAAACGGTCGACTCTGCAAACGTTTCTGGTGTTGACGGGTGCTGTGTGTGTACATTAGGCTAAAAAGGTTTTCTGCTGCCATTCTAGTGCCTTCTGGCTTTCTGAGGTAAATCCATCATTTCCTCGAATAGCACCCGTGTGAAAAATAGAATTATTTCTTTTTTCGTCGGCTTTAGTTTTACACTGGGAGCCGGCGCCGCTCTTTTCTGTTCTGCCTGCTCGGACTACTGCAGTAGTGAATCTGATTCAGGCTAAAGTTGCCGTATATTCGCCAGACTGTGAAAAAAGGGGCAGAGACTGGCGAAAAACTACTACAGTAGTACATTATGTAGTTAGTGTGTCTTCAGTAGGAGATATAAACAGCGCTTTAGACCTGCAGGCAAAGGGTTTACGGATTCTACGCTCCATTCCCGAGATACAGGCCAGGCCAGGAACAATCAGCTCACTTAACAAGTCACGGCGAGTCAATCAAATCAGAGACTGGCTGACTCTTAAATTTAGAAGAAACAATGTCACTGACACTGGTAGTGGTCATTTTCTGCTCAATACACGGTACACTTTCTACCTATTCTTCTCCAGAAACATCCATCGTTATATTTAGTAGAGTCGGACTCGGAACAATACCCCAATACCCAATGCTGCATAGGTGGGCCAAAAATT
The DNA here is from genome assembly GCA_030248155.1 of Sabatieria punctata. Classification (NCBI taxonomy): domain Eukaryota; kingdom Metazoa; phylum Nematoda; class Chromadorea; order Araeolaimida; family Comesomatidae; genus Sabatieria; species Sabatieria punctata. The sequence continues at coordinate 85,999 of JASANB010000353.1, forward strand.
GCATTTCAGTGAACAAGTACATTTCAGTACTCCAGTCAGCACTGGGTATAAAATTTTAGAGGCGAGAAAATTCTGAAAAAATAGAAAGCGTTTAAAAGCTATTCTGAGTGTAAAATTAGCATAAATTAACAGTTTCGCGTTTCTTATATTCGACAAATTATTTTCTTATAACTCGGCCAAAAAAGTGTTACCACTACCACCCCCACTGAGTGGACCCACTCCCCACAGCCCTATGAACGTAACGTACGTACGTACATGTACAGTACTGGTACCGATCCGATCCGATGTGGCGGGGCCATACGATGTACAGCAGCCCTACGATCAGACCTGCACGGTCTATTTCGCGACCCCTGATATCGTCATCTCGGACGCTGTGCCCTTCTTTCGCTGCCAAGCCACTCATAGCCATGCTGTTGGGTGCCAGTCACTAGTGAGTGCCTGCGTGGTGACGTCATGGTGCTGTCAGCGCAGCTCCCAACGGCCGCCCGGCGGTAACCGCTAAACCGGTACAGGTTTTATTGCTGGTCATTCAGGCAGCTCCTGACGTCGTTGATCTTCTTTTCCTCCAACACAGAAATGCTTTGAGGAGCGGCTTTCGGTGCTTAGGCAGATCCAGTCGGTTCCCATTTACCTACTCGCTGCAACTGCTGTAGCTTTCGCTGGGCTGGTCTGGGTGGGGCTTTGTGCCGACGACCAAGTCTTTGCGGCAACAAACTTGCCGCGCCGAGAGGATGGACGGACGACGTCGCGCACAGTGGCTTTGCGGCCTAAACCACTACACCAACTGTGCCGGCCAGTACTGGTACTGTACATTCTGTATCGTGCGAAATGGCACAATTTATACTTTAGATTAGAACAGGGAAACTAATTACTGCTCTACTACTTAGAAAAGCGGGACACTATAAGAAATTCTACTAACTTTTAGTTGATTAACGTAAAAACAGGTTCCTAAACCTAAATTGATCAACCTTCTCGATTTTTCCAGATTGATTTTTCAGGTCAAGACTTATTTTCTTTTCAATTTTAACAGATTCGAATTAGTATTGGGTATTGGGGGACAAAAACCCAATACCTCGAAAACACCCCAATACACCCAAAACCCAATACCAGTTCGCACTTAAATATTTAGTAATTCTTTCTACTATTTCTTCGTGTTATTCTGGTGGATACCAACAACCAATAAAACCGAAATCAATCAGGAACTGCAAACCTGCTCATAATAATTACTGCTTGGGCTGCCGATTCTATCTTATTTCAGCACGTAAGTATGTGTCTCTCATTTTGTTCAGACAGCAAGGGCCGTCCATAAACTACCACCTTCAGAGAGGGAGGTGAGGGGTGTTTGGTTGAACGTCAGAAATCATCGCAGGGGTGGGTGGCGTAGACATAGAAAACGTCGACGTTTTCTACTTGCCTAAAACAGTCAGGCACTTAACGCCGTTTATGGTACCGACATCATATAAGGTGCCGGTACCATATATGGTACCGGTACCGAGGGTAGTGGTACCATATATGGTACCCCTACCCATGGCCATGGGTGCCGGTACCATATATGGTGCCGTACCATATATGGTGATGGTACCATATATGGTACCGGTACCATATATGGTACCACTACCATGTATGGTACGAAATCTGAACAGAGTGGTACCATATATGGTACCGGTACCGGAAAAACGCGAAGGTGGGGGTACCATATATGGTACCACTCTGTTCAGATTTCGTGATTACTTATATGGTACCGTTCAGATTACTTAAATGGTACCGTCTACCGTCACCATATATGGTACCGGTACCATATATGGCACCGGTACCATATATGGTACCCCCACCTTCGGGGCCTGTGGTGGTACCATATATGGTACCACCATGTATATATGGTACATATATATATGGTACCACCACAGACCTCGAACGTGGGGGTACCATATATGGTGCCGGTACCATATATGGTACCGGTACCATGGGGGTACCATATATGGTACCACCACAGGCCCCGAAGGTGGGGGTACCATATATGGTACCGGTGCCATATATGGTGACGGTACCATACATGGTGCCGGTACCATATATGGTACCACTACCTACGGTACCGGTACCATATATGGTACCGGCACCTTATATGGTGTCGGTACCATAAACGGCGTTAAGTGCCTGACTGTAAAAGGCTCTTGTCCGCAACTGTATTACAAGGAAAACTCAACACCGTTCATGTTTCCGACTGCCAAAATGGTAGTTAAAAGGTTCCTTTTTCATAGCTTCTACAACAGCACTGTTTACGTTTTCCAATGTCGGACACAGTACCAAGATTAGTTGGGGATGTCAGCCAAAAACGTTGTAGTTCTTTAGGTGGGTTGTGCTTAAAACGTCGGAGGGTTGTGGGGGTGCAGAATTTTGAATTTTTGAACGTCTTTAATTATGGACGGCCACCAAGGGTTTTCTGCCAGTTCAGTGCGTATGCACTTCAACTTAAACTGAGTTTTAAAGTGATTTTCAATAACAAAGTAGACGTAAAAACTGAACTTTTTATATTTAATTAATTAATTAATACTTTAATCCAACAAACAGCATGACCTGATATCGCACCAGAAGTGCTAGCAACCGCAGATGTCATTGAAACTTGAAAGTTCAAACGTTAGTATGACTGCACGAATCTGAACTGGTAGCAGATTTCATTCAACTTGTTGCAATTTTGCTGACTGTATTAGGTGAAGTTTCAAATTCACTATACCAAATTTACATTTAGACCATGAGGTGTATGAGTACCAGTGTAGTGAGCGCAACGCCAAACAGCAAGAGGAGTTCCTGATGCGTAGGCACCTTGCCAAAAATGTCAAGTGCTACCAGTGTACCACTAACAACTGCAACAGCAAAGTTCCCTGATCCTATGTATCTGTGACTTACTGTACTAAGGGATGTTTTTACATGAGGTCTAATAAATCAACTTAAACACAGAGTTCTCACTCAGCCAGAACCGTTGAAAAAATAACAAACATTTTTTTCGTTCATGAACGCAAAACTTGTCCAAGTGCTACTTGCAATGCAAACAGCTTCACTTAATTACCTGTAAATTTGCGAGCCAATACATGTACACAAAGGAAAATCTAGACCAAAGCAAAATAAACTTCCAATCAAATCAAAATAGAGCAATAATAGCAACTAAACTTAGGTACTTTTGACCACTACATGACTGTTACAAACAGACTGGAGTGACATCGGAAGCGCAAATTCTTATGCCACCACTGCAGGGCCCACGTACTGGCTAGCCATTGAAAAAACTATAAAACGTCTAAAAAATTTTTTGAAGGAGCGTTTCTTCGAACTTTACGGAAGCCCGAAAATATAATTAGAGTTTCAGAGACCCAAATTAGGGTTCCGGAACCCACTTTAGGGCTTTTGAAACCCTAATTAGAGTTTCAGAGACCCAAATTAGGGTTCCGGAACCCTATTTAGGGCTTCAGAAACCCTAATTAGAGTTTCAGAGACCCAAATTAGGGTTGCGGAACCCTATTTAGAGCTTCTGAAACCCTAATTAGAGTTTCAGAGACTCAAATTAGGGTTCCGGAACCCACTTTAGGGCTTTTGAAACCCTAATTAGAGTTTCAGAGACCCAAATTAGGGTTCCGGAACCCTATTTAGGGCTTCAGAAACCCAAATTAGAGTTACAGAGACCCAAATTAGGGTTGCGGAACCCTATTTAGAGCTTCTGAAACCCTAATTAGAGTTTCAGAGACCCAAATTAGGGTTCCGGAACCCACTTTAGGGCTTTTGAAACCCTAATTAGAGTTTCAGAGACCCAAATTAGGGTTCCGGAACCCTATTTAGGGCTTCAGAAACCCAAATTAGAGTTACAGAGACCCAAATTAGGGTTGCGGAACCCTATTTAGAGCTTCTGAAACCCTAATTAGAGTTTCAGAGACCCAAATTAGGGTTCCGGAACCCACTTTAGGGCTTTTGAAACCCTAATTAGAGTTTCAGAGACCCAAATTAGGGTTCCGGAACCCTATTTAGGGCTTCAGAAACCCTAATTAGAGTTTCAGAGACCCAGATTAGGGTTGCGGAACCGTATTTAGAGCTTCTGAAACCCTAATTAAAGTTTCAGAGACTCAAATTAGGGTTCCGGAACCCACTTTAGGGCTTTTGAAACCCTAATTAGAGTTTCAGAGACCCAAATTAGGGTTCCGGAACCCTATTTAGGGCTTCAGAAACCCTAATTAGAGTTTCAGAGACCCAAATTAGGGTTCCGGAACCCACTTTAGGGCTTTTGAAACCCTAATTAGAGTTTCAGAGACCCAAATTAGGGTTCCGGAACCCTATTTAGGGCTTTTGAAACCCTAATTAGAGTTTCAGAGACCAAAATTAGGGTTCCCGAACCCTGTTTAGGGCATTTGAAATCCTAAATTACGGTTTATAAGTATTGAAACCCTGAAATTTAGCAGTTTTTAACCCAAAATAGGGTTTCAGAACACCCCAAAATCCGGCTCGGGGGGGGGGGGGGTTGCCGAAAATCGGGCCGGGGGGGCCGATCCGATCCGATCCGATCCGATGTGCGGGGGGCCTTACAGCCTGCGATCAGACTCGAGGTCCATTTCGCTTCCCCGTGATTCGTCATCTCGGACGTTTTGCCCTTCTTTCACTGCCAAGCCACTCAAGCCATGCTGTTGGGCGCCAGGTACTAAGAGAGTGCCTGGCGTGGTGACGCCATGGTGCTGACAGCTCCCAACGGCCGCCCCGGCCAGTGGCACTAAACCGGTATCAGCCTTATTGCTGGTCTCTCAGACAGCTCCTGACGTCGTTGATCTTCCCTCCAACGCGGCATGCTTTTTGGAGCAGCTTTCGGTGCAACGGCAGATCCAGTTGGTTCCCATTTTACCTACTCACTGTAACCAGTTTTCGGTGGCCTGGGTGGAGCGTTGTGCCGACGACCAACTCTTTGCAGCAAGAAACTTGCCGCGCCGAGAGGATGAACCACTACAACCGCTAGGGATGCAGGGGCCGCCGTGACTCAGAGGCAGCGAGCTACCCACTGAGCCAACGACGCGGCTGGGGGGACGATTTAAAGTAGATCAAAGTGGTGTGGCTGGAAGAAGAGAGTTTGTTGAAGAAGTACAGAAGTTAGAAGAGTGGGAATCGTGGAAAGCTGAAGGAAAATCGGCAGCTTCACCTTCTTCCACCCCAAATCGGCCGATTCTCGGGATAGTACTTCGGCGGGACGATTTAAAGTAGATCAAAGTGGTGTGGCTGGAAGGAGAGAGTTTGTTGAAGAAGTACAGAAGTTAGAAGAGTGGGAATCGTGGAAAGCTGAAGGAAAATCGGCAGCTTCACCTTCTTCCACTCCAAATCGGCCGATTCTCGGGATAGTACTTCGGCGGGACGATTTAAAGTCTTACCGGTTAGGGCCCCACCAAGAAAAGTCATAACATTCGGTCCTGTCATGCGAGGGGCTCATTGGGAACTGTCAGAATACTACTCCAATCGGAGTTTGGTCTGCCCGAATGGGGTAGCCATAGAGGGCTAAGTAGCCATCTATGACTACAAAGGCAGGCCCCACTCATTTCAGCCAAATACGTATCAACATACCCATCTATGGCTATGTAGCCATCTATGACTACAAAAACAGGGTCCGCCCACTTTTAGCCATAGATGGCTATGTAGCCATAGCAGGGATGTGAGGTGTGTTTTTTCCGGTGTTTTTTCCGTTTTTTTCCGAAAAAAAAACCGGTTTTTTCCTAAGGTTCGGAAAAAGCATAAATCGCGGAAAAAACTCAAGCGAAAAAAAACTAATTTATGTCATTTTTCTAGCCAAAAATGGACTTTTGCGATGTATAATAGGCCATACTGACTCAAAACTGTTAGAAAAACAGCAGAAACGACCAAATTTGGCATGATAAAACAAAAATGCAAACTGCTGCAAGAAAATTTGCATATAGGGTTTATTGATGAAGCCTGTCAGGGACTGTTTCATGCCTGTTTCGTGATTTATATCTATGTAACACGTGTATTTCTGGTCTGAAATGACTGAAGAAGGCGCTAGAAAGCGTTAGGAATCATAAAACCAGTTTATGATGCTCAGAACTTGGGCTGGAGTTTTTTCCGCGATTTAGGAAAAAAAACGAAAAAAACGGAAAAAACTGGAAAAAAACAGGCCGAGGTTTTTTCGGAAAAATATACAACCCTGAGCCATAGATGTCGTGAACACTCACGAGCTACAAGCCTACGGTGGGGTGGCCAAGACTTTAAACTAGGTAGGGTGGTGATTGGTCGGCGCGCAGTTGAGTGGGCGTGGCCTATTTGTTTATTGTCGGCGCGTGTTTCTAGAATATTCTGTGTACAAAGTATAGGCGCGCCTTTATTCTTTCTAGAACTTTCTATGCCTCGCCTCCTATTTGCTGGTGGGCGGGGCTTTCTAGAACATTCTTTGTATTGTATATATAGGCGCGTATGCCGCGTCGGTGGCTCAGTGGGTAGCTCGCTGCCTCTGAGTCACGGCGGCCGCTGCATCCCTAGCGGTTGTAGTGGTTCATCCTCTCGGCGTGGCAAGTTTCTTGCTGCAAAGAGTTGGTCGTCGGCACAACGCTCCACCCAGGCCACCGAAAGCTGGTTACAGCGAGTAGGTAAAATGGGAACCAACTGGATCTGCCATTGCACCAAAGCCGCTCCTACAGCATGCCACATTGGAGAAAAGATCAACGACGTCAGGTGCCGTCTGAGAAACCAGCAATAAGGCCAATACCGGTTTGGCCTCTTCGCCGGGCGGCCGTTGGGAGCTGTCGGCACCATGACGTCACCACGCCAGGCACTCTCTTAGTACCTGGCGCCCAACAGCATGGCTAGAGTGGCTTGGCAGTGAAAGGAGGGCAAACGTCCGAGATGACGAATACGGGGGTTGCGCAATGGACCGCAGAGGTCTGAGCGTAGGGCCGTAAGCCCCCCCCCCCCACACATCGGATCGGATCGGATAGGCGCGTATGATGTGATATGACGTCATATTCTAGAACCTTCTAGAACTTTCTATTGTACCATATGAGTAGCGCGCCGGCCAGTGTACGAACTAACGAATATACTTATGAAGAAATTGGTCTATTGTTGAATTGATTGTATAAGAGAAATAAAGGTGCTCTGCTCTTTCTATTGAGCATCACTAATACCCCTGTTTCTGTTGGAGTCAGATAAGACAGTCAGCCCCCTAGAGACTTTTGTGGTCCGCAACCGCCACAAAACTGGTGAGCCCGACGTGATCGCTGATCGATGTGACTGGTGGCCGGCTGATGTGATCACTTTTGGCTGGACTGACCAAAAAAGAGACTCTCTGTACTGGTGCTGCCCTGGACATTGGCCAACAAGAAGAAAAAAGAAAAGAAAGGACTGTGGCCAAAATGACTGATCAACCACCCATGAAGAGGACTATTGGTGGACTAAAAATGCGCTGCACAGGGAAGAAGAGAGAAATGGAGCAGGCCCTGGACATGGCAGGTAAGCTCATTGATTTGAAAGCCCCTGTCTCTGAGCTGAGGGGGATGGGGGACCGAATAGACTCCCTCCATCAAAGCTATGGTGAGGCCTTCAACAAGTGGACTGAGGCTTTGGAAGCCAAAGATGCGGCCAGAGCTGAAGAAGAAAAAGAAGAGGAAGGACTCTCACCAGCAATGGAGGCAGCCTATAAAGAGAGAGAACAGTTCATGGCTGTCTACAAAGAAGCCTGGTATAAACTGAAGAAGGAGATTATCTGCCAGTCCAAGCAGCCTGAAACTCCAGTGAAAGCAGTTGCGGTGTCCCAACCAGCTAAGGCCACGGCTCCCAGACCTGTTCCTGCTGCCAATGATCCATGGCTTCTACTGCTGGAGAAAATGAAAGAACAACAGGAGAAGCAGGCTCAGCAGCATGCTGAGTGGATGGAAAGACAAGACAAACGGGCCCAAGAAGAGGCTGAAAGGCATGCTGAATGGAAGAAAAAGCTAGATCAACAGCACGCTGAGTGGAAGAAAAAGCTAGAAGACAGCCACAAAGAATGGATGACCCAGATGAAGAATAAAGCAGACAAATGGAAACAGGAGTCAAAAGCAAGATGGGCAGAGATAATTCGACCAGCCCAGAATGGCGTTCTTGAGAGGCAAGACAGCAACAAGAAAGAAGAAAATCCAGAAGTCCAGCTGGCAGAAAAGCCAACAGTTTCTCTCCCCTGCAGCAAAGAAAATCCAAGATTCAATGGTTTGGAAAGTTCAGAAGTGGAGAACAAGAAAGACAGCTTCCTGTGGAGAGAATACTGGAGCAAGCAAGAAAAAGCTGACGGCCCATTGGATGCCACTGAAGAAAACAAGGTCATGAACCAGGTCAAAGAAGAAACAAAGCAGGAGGACAAGAAGGAGAAAAAGAAGAAAAAGACTTTGGATGAGCAGCCAATGAAAGGAGAATTAAAGAAGGAAGTCAATGGACGTCCACAAGTGGAGATGAAGAGCAAAGTTCCTTCTCTCCAACAAGAGGCTCCTGGAATGGCTACTACCAAAGTCAAAGTGGTCAAGGATGCTTCCGCTCCAAGGCCAAAGAAGAAGCCCTGCACGTTGGACACAGATGTTCACTGTGGGAAAGGGTCCTTCCTGCAAGAATTAGCTCCCCTGCCTGGTGTTACCAAGCATGGAAAGATGGAGATCGACCTGGCTGATGGCAACAACTACAGTCATCTTGACAAGGATGAAAAGATTCAGCTGGCACCAGGGCCGAAACTGCCCCTGCTCCACTCAGAACTTGGATGGACCCAGTCTGGACACGATGACTCTCTCAAGAAAACTCCAGCCAAAAGAGCCAGCCAACTGGGAATTGCTGTTGGAAGGGACCCAGTAATGGAGTCAACTGTGGATTCGCTGACTCAGAAGAAAGCCAAGAAGGAATCTGACTGGATCAACTGGAGAGAATTCCAGACGGACCAGATGAAACAAAAACTGGAGTCCCCTAATCCTGAAATGGGAGCTGTGGCCCCCAACCAGGACAAGTTCAATAAAAGATGGCAGGGAGGAGGAGTCACGGCAATCAGATCAAAGGCTATGGAACCAGTACCTTCAGTAGAAGAGAGGTTCAGTCAAGAAGATGAGCCTCCCTTCCACAGGCCTCGGCCCCCGCCTCTTCCCCCTTACCCTGCCATAGTCCCAGGGCCACTAACGCTCCACAGACTCGGCTCCATCAACGCCACCCAGCTTCAGCCAAGGACCTCAGCTCATGGAGTAATTGCCCCATCGCCGCCCGGGGAGTGTCGTGAACACTCACGAGCTACAAGCCTACGGTGGGGTGGCCAGGACTTTAAACTAGGTAGGGTGGTGATTGGTCGGCGCGCAGTTGAGTGGGCGTGGCCTATTTGTTTATTGTCGGCGCGTGTTTCTAGAATATTCTGTGTACAAAGTATAGGCGCGCCTTTATTCTTTCTAGAACTTTCTATGCCTCGCCTCCTATTGGCTGGTGGGCGGGGCTTTCTAGAACATTCTTTGTATTGTATATATAGGCGCGTATGATGTGATATGACGTCATATTCTAGAACCTTCTAGAACTTTCTATTGTACCATATGAGTAGCGCGCCGGCCAGTGTACGAACTAACGAATATACTTATGAAGAAATTGGTCTATTGTTGAATTGATTGTATAAGAGAAATAAAGGGCCGCGTCAGTGGCTCAGTGGGTAGCAAGCATGCCTCTGAGTCACGGCGGCCGCTGCATCCCTAGTGGTTGTAGTGGTTCATCCTCTCGGCGTGGCAAGTTTCTTGCTGCAAAGAGTTGGTCGTCGGCACAACGCTCCACCCAGGCCACCGAAAGCTGGTACAGCGAGTAGATAAAATGGGAACCAACTGGATCTGCCACAGCACCGAAGCCGCTCCTACAGCATGCCAACTTGGAGAAAGAGAAATGACGTCAGGAGTTGTCCACGGAAACCGACTAGGCAGGGGGGCCTCTCTCTGGAGCCAGGGGCGGACCTAGCGGACGTTGGGAGCCGACATCACCATGACGTCAACACGCCAGGGACTTTCTTAGTAACTGGCGTCCAACAGCATGGCTAGAGTGGCTGGCAGTGATAGAAGGGAAACGTCCGAGATGACGAAACTACGGGGGTTGCGCAATGGATCGCAAGGTCTGAGCGTAGGGCCGTAAAGGCCCCCCCGCACATCGGATTGGAGAAATAAAGGTGCTCTGCTCTTTCTATTGAGCATCACTAATACCCCTGTTTCTGTTGGAGTCAGATAAGACAGTCAGCCCCCTAGAGACTTTTGTGGTCCGCAACCGCCACAATAGATGGCTAAGTTGATACGTAGCCATCTATGGCTATGTAGCCATCTATGGCTAAAATCGAGGAGGCCCCACACTTTTAGCCATAGATGGCTACGTAGCCATAGATGGCCATGTTGATACGTAGCCATCTATGGCTAAACTCGAGGAGGCCCCGCCTTTTTAGCCATCTATCGCTACGTAGCTGGCTATGCTGTGGAAGAGTGGTAGCCATAGAAGGCTAAGTAGCCATAGAGGGCTAAGTAGCCATAGAGGGCTAAGTAGGCGTTCAATAGCCATCGATGGAACATCATAGCCATAGTCGGAAAGGTAAGCCATAAAAGGAACCGATTCGTCTATGGCTTAGTCTCTCTGACTGTCGTGTTTGCTATCAACTGTTTACTTCTGATTGTTGTTCTGCATTATTGGCCAATTTGCTGCTTGTACTATGGAATCGACCTTTTCTAGCTGATCGGATTGTCAACTTAGAAGAATATATCAATACTAATAGGATTACTGCAGAACTTGGGTACTATAGAGATCCAATTGTGCTGTTCTTTTTGCTTATGTTTGACATAGTCCTGTCAGCTCAGTTTTTGATTGAATAAAATTGGAAACAAAACAATCAGCGGTAGGACATTGAAAAGTACCTCGTGTACGCGTCTTATCGTGTTGTACTCTGTACAATAAATTTAAACAAACAAACAACACAGGTGAACAATGAAGGTGAACTATTTTGCTGGATTTAATTCCATTCGTACCAAGTTTTACAAGCATGGACAAAACTAGAATGAAAAATAGAACTGGAATGAAAGAAATAAAACAAAAATGAAAGACAAACAGAAATCTGTGATGACGGATCGAGATGAGAAGTCAGAAGTGTTTGAAAAACGGTCACGAAATCTCTTAATTTTATGGACTTTCAAATAAAATTGCTTTGTGCTGGCACGCCAGCAACGTTGTAGGTGTCGCTCGAGACGTAAACAGTCGAAAACTACGTATGCACAAAACAAATCAAGCAACCTAAACCAGAACTTCCTCTGGCGGCACAGACGGCATTTCAGATCGCACCAAGGTTGCTAATTTTAAAGTTACCATTTCTTCGCAGTTTCTCGATCTGAAAGCCACAGTTTCTTCGCAGCACAACAGTATGGCCGCGCCCATTACACCAATCAGCAGCAAACCAAACGCCCCTGCCATACTTCTGACGTCCAGATTTCCTCCCAGTGTTCTTTTTGCCTGTTTAGCACATAGACTTTGCTTTGGACTATACTTTCCATACAAGTTTTCCATGGCTTGCATACCAAGTAACAAGGCTTGATTGAACTGAGGTAAAATAGAGTCATTTTTCTTGAACAAAAATCCAACCCAATAGGTAGGCAGTCCGTCCCCAGCCACTATGGTCAAGTCGCAGTTTTTCGCCACTAAGTGTTTGGTCCGAATGTTGTCCATTGTGGGATAAGTAAATCTGCCAGTTTTTACTTTGTCCATTAGTTTGGAAATGCGCCTCTCAATTTGTAGCGGATTGTGCTTGATTGCTTGGCGAAGATGTTGAAAGTAGCTCAAGTTGGAATGGTTGGCTTGCTGAAACAAAAACACTGAATTAATCTGTTCAGGATTAGTCAGAAAAAGTTGGTGATTGGTGGTAGATTTGGAAAATAAAATTGTTTTTTATTATTCGGAGTCAATAGTTCCATAATTTATTTCAGAGACTTGACTTGGCCAAACACACGAATTGGTTTGATTGGCTTGGTTTGCGACAAATTTTCCATTGCTCCTCAGAGTTTACTGATGATTGTATTGTATTGTATTGTATTGTATTGTATTGTATTGTATTGTATTGTATTGTATTGTATTGTATTGTATTGTATTGTATTGTATTGTATTGTATTGTATTGTATTGTATTGTATTGTATTGTATTGTATTGTATTGTATTGTATTGTATTGTATTGTATTGTATTGTATTGTATTGTATTGTATTGTTGCATAAAAGTTATATCGTATTAAATTGTATTGTATGTACAGGGTGTCCCAAAAAAATGACAACATTTCTTTTTGCTGCCATTTTCGCAAATTTTGACCAAATTGTCTGAAATTTGAAACATAAGTGCCAAAAAAGTGGGAATTTTATGTGTTAAAATTTGGTGCATCAGGATTGACCCAGTCCTGAGAAATTCAACAATATACAGGGTGTGCCAAAAAAAAACAACCCAGCAGATTTTTCGCTGTAGCAACCGCAAATCTCAACCGATTTGAATGAATCCTTTTTTAAATGAAAGATAAATAAATTCTTGAAAGATTGATGTAACGCTTATTAATGTACTCTGCTTAGTTCCTGAGATATTCACTCTCAAAATCAAAACTGTGATTTTGGCAGTGAACAAGAGGGAATTTTTATTTTTCCGCTGCACTTCGTAATAACACGGATTCCTGCTACTGTTGAAGGCTATTGGAGGCTTTACTGGTGACACATAAACTCGGTTCACTTCAACAGTAAAGTGTCATTAGCCCCCAGCAGTAGGAATCTGCTTTATTATGAAGTGCAACGGAATCGCTCTTGTTCTTTGCCAAAATCTGTTTCTGACTTTGAGGGCAAATATCTCAAGAACTAAGCAGTGAATCTCAATAAAAATTGCACCAATTTTTGAAGAATTTATCAAACTTTCATTCAAAACAGGATTCATTCAAATCGGTTAAGATTCATGGTTGCAAAAGTAAACAATCTGCTGGGTTGTGTTTATCACTCTTGTTCACTGCCAAAATCTCTGTTTTGACTTTGAGGGAAAATATCTCAGGAACTAAGCAGGCTATCTTAATAAACGTTACATCAATCTTTCAATAATTTATTTATCTTTCATTTAAAAAAGGATTCATTCAAATCGGTTGAGATTTGCGGTTGCTACAGCAAAAACTCTGCTGGGTTGTTTTTTTTTGGCACACCCTGTATAAAATTGCGAAATTTCAATTAAATGTAGAAACAGCATAAAAAATGGAAACTTTTCTTTTTGCTGTATCTTCTTTAATTTATGTCGGAATTGGATGAAATTTTGAATATATGCGCAGATATTTTGTAGGTCAAAAGTTCTGGCATCAATCAGTCCATTTCGCTAGTTCTTGGAAACTAAAGAAAATCAGAGTTTTTACTGCAGCAAAATGAAGAACGTGCAAACTCTGAGAACTAAGGAATAAAACACCATCCAGATGACCTCCGTTTGAGTTAATACACTGCTGCAACCGTTTCCCATAAGCATCATAAACATTTCTTAGCATGTTTGGGGTGACAGACTGAATTACGCTTACAGGAGCTTCATTACAGCTAAGGGGCGCGAAAATCAATGTTGTCGTTGTATTGTGATCGGGATTTTCTATGTCAAGAGCTGGGCTGGGTTCATGCGCCAACTTTTGATCTACAAATCAACCCGTTATTCTGCGCATATATTCAAAATTTCATCCAATTCCGATCTAAATTAAAGAAGATACAGCAAAAAGAAAAGTTTCCATTTTTGATGCTGTTTCTACATTTAATTGAAATTTCTCAATTTTATATATTGTTGAATTTCTCAGGACTAAAAACTATCTCGTACCTCGAAAAACCAAGTCTTCTTGTTTTGGACCAGAATAGCGATTTCTCTTCGCTTAACCAGCTCAAACAATTGCACATAACTGTTGAAAGGTGCGCTGTTGACTGGATGCAGCAAAACCCCCATCAAAGCACTACCATAGATGCTGGACACCAACAGAGTCAGCAGTCCCAGCATGGTAGCAATCAAGTTTCCAGCCTTAGAACCCTCACTGTTGCTCAAAAAAGCAGTTATTATTCCTCTACTTATGAAGGCAACCAGAGTTTCTTGGTTTGTCTCAACGTTTCTGGGGTTAACCTTTCTAACCGTCCACAATAGAGCAACCAAGACCAGGAAAATTGCAAAGGCTGCCATCCAGAAGTCGGATGCAAAGTTCTGGAAGGGCAGTAAACCCTGTTGGAAAAATCCTTTCGGACGATTGGCGACCACAAACACAGGCTTCATGGTTTCAACGGGATAACTAAAGCTAAATTTTTTCACTCGATACTCAGTGATTAGGTACTTCCCGATAGAACTGCTTATTTTTCCGTCGTTAATGGCGTCTTGAACAGTGCTGAAATTTTTTATGTCCTTCTTGGTGACAACTTGATAACTTTGATTCATCATTTTTAGAGTGATGCCCATAAGCTCGGCGTTGAAACCGGGTCTGGCACATTTTTTGCTCGAGGTTAGACTAACGGTCCTGGCGCAGCGGTACAAATATGGATTGTTGAGCACTCCAAACAGCTTGATCGCCATAGTCGGTTCGTTATCTGACAGTAAATAAGTAGTTAGCTGGCGCGTGCAGCTGTGCTAGCTGAATGGTAACTAGCTAATCAATTAAACACTGGAGCCTTTACTCCAGCAGCAGCCATACAAATCAGTTAAACTAAAGCAATGGCTATATCAAATAAAATGACGTGAATTTTGACTTTGAAAGTCCTAACCACTTTGCGCCGTTGAACGATAAGGTAGCGTGGCCGAGTGGTCTAAGGCGCTGGTTTTAGGCACCAGTCTCTTCGGAGGCGTGGGTTCGAATCCCACCGCTGCCAACTTGTTTTGCTACTTTTATCTGCCACTAATAATCCAGTACTCGCGCCGGAACATTGCCATCTTTCAGAATTGTGAGAGATTAGAAAGGACTAAAGGAATGTATATTTCAAATCAGCTTGAATTCTGAGTTTAATTATAGGTCCAAACCGCTTTGCTCCGTTTGACGATAAAATAGGGCTAGTTTTAGGCATCGGTCTCTTGTGTGGCGTGGATACGAATTACTGTTGCTTGGCTATCCTTTTTTTCAGGATTCGATTCGGTATCGATAGGGTATAAAATACCGATAACCGGGTGTCTGGATCAGTTATGTAAGTATCGAGAAAAATATTCGGCAAATACATAAATGGTACAGATACCATGTATGGTACTGAACCGATACTATATCACTTGAATACCACTTGAAGGTGAACCGGTACCATATAAGGTATCGCTAATATATACAGGGTGTGCCAAAAAAAAACAACCCAGCAGAGTTTTTGCTGTAGCAACCGCAAATCTCAACCGATTTGAATGAATCCTTTTTTAAATGAAAGATAAATAAATTCTTGAAAGACTGATGTACCGTTTATTAAGATAGCCTGCTTACTTCCTGAGATATTTGTCCTCAAAGTCAAAGCAGAGATTTTTGGCAATGAATAAGAGTGATAAAGAACAACCCAGCCGATTTTTTACTTTTGCAACCATGAATCTGAACCGATTTGAATGAATCCTTTTTTGAATGAAAGACTGATAAATTCTTCAAAGATTGGTGCAATTTTCATTGAGATTCTCAGTTCAGTTCTTGAGATATTTGCCTTCTAAGTCGAAACAGATTTTGGCGAAGAACAAGAGCGATTCCGTTGCATTTCATAATAAAGCAGATTCCTACTGCTAGGACTAATTATACTTTATTGTTGAAGTAAACCGAGTTTCTGTGTCACCTGTAAAGCTTCCAAGAGCCCTTAGCAGTAGCAGGAATACGTTTTATTACGAAGTGCAGAATAATAAAAAAATCCCTCTTGTTCACTGCCAAAATCACTGTTTTGAATTTGAGAGCCAATATCTCAGGAACTAAGTGGAGTAAATTAATGAAAATTTCAGCTGTCTTTTAAGGATTTATTTATCTTTCATTTAAAAAAGGATTCATTCAAATCGGTTGATATTTGCGGTTGCTACAGCGAAAAATCTGCTGGGTTGTTTTTTTTGGCACACCCTGCATTTCACTTCGCTATTTCCCTGACTTACTGTTGTTCGGTATTGCATTTTCAATAGATACTGTTATATCTTTAAAGGATAGAAAAAAGTAAACCAATTAATTTGCGAAAGCCCACAAACACAATAAGTTATTCAAAAACAGAACAGAAAGCGTCAATTGTACTATACCAAAAGAAGCTATCGGAAAACCTATTCGTTTAAATCGTTTACGGTTCCCGACGCGAATTATTGAGTAGATACGGTAGTATATAAGTATACCACGTATGGCTAGCTGACGCGACAACGATGCAGTCTGGCCAATCATATAAGAAGACTTGCTCCCTTTGCAGGGCGACCGATCAGTTTAACTTAAGCCTAACCATAAGAGTAGCTAAGCTACTAGAGCATGAACTAATACTTTAATCGAATCCCGATTCTAAACCTGAGCCTAAAACTAAGCACAACCGCTTATCTAAAGCGGTGCGGGAGGTACTGTCCACGTATGAAGTTTACGGCAACTTTTCCAAGGGCCGTAAATTTGTGTAATTTACGGTCGCATCTTACACTTGTCGCACTTGATTTTCAGGAAAACTTCCGATAATTACCGGGCTTCCGATAGATTCCCATGCTATACACTTCAAATGCACATATAATGCAAATATTCGACAGCAAAAGGGGAGGGTTGTTGTTAAAGGAGGCTGCCGGACCTTGTGTCTCTTCCTGCTCTATAGCAGTTGGCTACTCCTAGTCCAAAGGACAAAAAGTTACAACAACAACAACAACAAATGGAAACAAATCTGACATTTCCACAACCACAGGCAATATACGCAGAATCGAAAGATTTTTACAACCGGCCAGAGTAAATCGAAAATTATTAACCCTCTCTCCAATTACGTAACTCCTTCTATTTGAGAAATCCAACAAACAAATACCACTGGGAAAAATGAGAAGTAAAGCCGTCTCACTTTTTCCCTACAGGTGCGACCTCGACCACTCTAGCGACGTTTTGACCGTTATTTTGGTTCTGTTGTTGACCTATTTTTACGCCAAAGAGGGCAAAAAATCGGTGGCGAAAGGTCGGACACAAGCTCAGCAACAGGTAAGGGTTGGCTAGGGTGAAAACGTCGCGAGAGGCCCACCAGACGTAGAGGAGATGGTTCTGCGCCCCAATCCAGACCACCACCATTAAAACGTTCATCACTATGTAGCCGATGGAGAGACACAGCCCAATCACTGCGAACTTCCACTCCACTCTGTCTGACTCGGCGCTCTGGTCGCCTCCGTACCGGTTGCTGATGAACATGCGAACGAAAATCACTATGTAGACCACGGTGAGCACGGGGAACAGCGTGCCGATATCGAACACGATGAAGGTTATCATGAACAGCTGCTCGCCCTGCAACACCCATACATTTTACCTACCTCCAGAAAGAAAAGCCTACCCTCCCCATCACCCCGAGACAGTTTGGAGACGGCTCGACCCGAAAATACAACTACCGTTTAGATAAAAATAATGTCCCATCGCTTTTTCGGCCTTCACTCAAACGTTTCGTTCTCAGTCACTTCTTTACCGATTTGGCTCAAATTTTCAGCAACAATTTAACAACATGGTTGGCTAAATATTCTACAAGTTTAGTGCCAAAATTCCGACTCATACTGGTTTTATGACCCGAAAACTAAGAGTGAGGGTGGTCCACGCAAATTTATTTTTTTCGGTAATACAAGGAGTACAGGCCTGAAACTTGCAGGAATGATTGGTGTTGCTACTGGGCATAAACACTATGCGGGCAGTAGTGTTTCCGAGTAAATTTATTTTGAAATTAAATAACTATTAAATAGCTTGCTCAGCCTTCAAATGAAAATAACTTGCTATTAATTTGCTTGGTACCCAAATTCTGAAATTTAATTTGATACAAATTTGTTATTTGATATGAATTAAATATAAATTTGCTAAAATCAATACTCAATTCCTGAGGAAACAGCTCAAAACCTGGGTCGTGTCAGTCCAAAATGAGTTCACCTTTATTTAGATGGCGACAAATTGTTTACAAATTAGCATTTCATGAGTTGATATCTATGCTATAAGCATGAACAAGGTCACCTTTGGACTGAACTTGCCGTTTTGTAGCCAAACTTTGGTTAATGAAGCTGCCGAACCAAGCAAATTTATATCAAATTCATATCAAATTTAGATCAAATTTCTAGGCCAATTTTACTAAATTTAATATAATTTTAATTTGTTTGACAGTCATCGTGAGAAATTTAATTTGTTATTAAATTGCTATTTACTTGGTAATTTTGGCCAAAACAATTTAATTTTGTTATTTAATTTTAATTTGATCGGAAACACTAGCGGGCAGCCCTGTAGCTCAAAGGGCACTAAAATTGGGAAATTTCAAAAACATGACTAAATATGACTTTTCTTCATAAAACCGCCAAAATGACGATTCTAAAGATTTTCGATTTTCAAAAAACGCTGCAGGGATGGTTTCTATGGTGTGGAACAGAGTTTAAATATCAGGTTCATTTATTTGTCGAACTTCCTGCTACAATCTGTGTTGACTAACAACAGATTCAGTGCTTTTATTCTAGAAGGTGTGGATTTCTTAACTATGGGATTTTCACTCATGTTTTTGAAATTCCCCAATTTTAGTGCCCTTTGAGCTACAGGGCTGCCCGCTTAGTATGTTATGCCCAGTCCAGTGGCAACACCAATCAATCCTGCAAGTTTCAGGCCTGTATTCCTTGTATTACCGAAAAAAAATAAATTTGCGTGGACCACCTTCATTCCTAGTTTTTGGGCCATAAAACCAGTATGAGTCGGAATTTTGGCACTAAAGTTGCAGAATATGTAGCCAACTATGTTGTTAATTTTTGCTGAAAATTTGAGCCAAATCGGTAAAGAAGTGACTGAGAACGAAACGTTTGAGTGAAGACCGAAAAAGCGATGGGACATTTTTTTAATCTATACTGTATTAGTATTAGTAGGTCCAGTCCACTACCAATAAACTGGCTGAGAAATCTATAATTTTTAGCCTAATGCCTTGGTAGCCGAATTTGGCGTTTGCTCTGATAGCCGCTGCTGATAGTTCAGATAAATCTGTGTTTTTAGAAGCCTTTTTGTCATGTTATGTTTGTGGATCGGCTTCGGTGCAACGGCAGATCCAGTCGGTGGTTCCCATTTTACCTACTCGCTGTCACCAGCTTTCGGTGGCCTGGGTCCTGAGTGGAGCTTTGCGCCGACGACTAACTCTTTGCGGCAAGAAACTTGCCGCGCTGAGAGGATGAGCGCACTTAGTGTCGCACAGTGGCTTTGCGGCCTAAACCACTACACCAAATGTGCCGACCATTTCTACCGGTATACTCAGTACACACACCTATATGGGTAGAGAAGGTAAAATCACTTACCCAATACCAAGACCAGAAGTCAGTCTAAAGAAGGTCGATTTTATTATTACTTTTGTTTTACGAAAAATTCCTTTCAAAATCACCAGTAAGTATGTAGTTTGTACTGTGGTAAATTTTCGCTAGCTACAATTGGACCGCTGCGTAATTTCGCGGCAAAATTGTTTGTTCTATGAATTAGTGCTATATGGCGCTGGAAGCTCGTCACAAGCCACGTCGAAAGGTGGCAAGCCCATTTCCGTATACACTTTTATTCAAAAGTTTTAAGCGCGTGACCCCATCATATTTTGGAAAAGTCCGTCGTGCGACCCCCTGGGTTAAACTGATTGTGACAGGAGAGCATTTAACTTATGCATTCTTGACTTACTAAGCCGGTTGAAAATCTTTTAGCAAGGCAGCATAAATACAGGAATATGTAGGAGGAGTAATAATAGATGGAGGTGATTTGAAAAGGGTTCAATAATAATGGCCGTACGGCGTTAGGCGGTCTCCCGAACCAGGAGTTTAGGTGGTCGTCGTAGTAGGTGTGACAGCCCGGCAGCAGCAGCAGACTGACGTAGAACACAGGCCACACCCAACTGACTGTAATCACTTTTCTCATGTGCCGTTTCCACCACTTCAACAAACACAGTATAGATTTTTTGCTCCAATACTCAAATCATCCGTTCTCCGTCATTTCTGTATCGATTTGGCCCCAATTTTCGGAATTTGTAACCATGTTTATCTTTTGTGATTTGAAAATTCCTCAAGCCCAGTACCCTTCAAGCATAAAAGAATGACTTCAACGATTACTGGAAAAAGATCGAATTTGTGTAGACCACCCTGATTTATAGTTTTCGGTACACAGAATCAGCTGCACTAGTAGAAACAAACAACTTTTCGGTTGAGCTCAGCTTAAAACTTTGCACAACCGTTGCGTGACAACAAGCTGAGATTTTTTCCTGCAAATTAGTCGGCCACTACAGTTTCTACAAAAGAAACTCTAGACCAATTTACAGAACAAACGGACACGAATTGAGCTCTTTCAACTTTTTCGATTCAGGTGAGCTGAACGGAAAAATGGTTTGTTTCTACCGACTTATAATTCTTCTAGAGTGCGAACTGGTATTGGGGTGTTTTCCTTTACAAAAACCCCAATACCCAATACCTCGAAAACACCCCAATACCCAAAACCAGTTCGCACTCTAGTAATAAAAGCAGTCTGTACCCAGCAGCGGACGCCGAACCTATCTAAAACTGGGGCAGGCTAAGTAGGTAGACTTACGCCTTTGTGCTTGAAGGCCCAGCAGACGGCGGTGAGTCTGTTGAATGCAGTGACCAGTACCAGACTCACTTGTACGTAGTAGAGACCGTACTCTAGCATGGTGTCGACAGAGGCGGCTAGCCAACTGTCTCTGACCAGGTCGTAGGCAAGGGCGTAGAGAACCGGGTCCATCAGGTACCGCACGATCACCACGTAGAGCAGGTCAGCCACTCCGTTCCAAATGGCGATGGTGAAGAAGTTGGAGCCCAAGTCTTTGTGGTACTTTATCAGCGCCCACACTATTGTGGCGTAGAGAATCATGTTGCCGAACAGAAAGCCGTTCCATAGCCAGTTCAACATGGCTGCTTATGTTTGTTGGTTGTAAGGAAAACGGCGCTAAATATGCTTTGTTTTAGTTGGTGAGCAAGTCTTTTTAAATGCACTGTAGGCTTGGGCCTCTCAGGAACTGACCTAGCTCTTTAGGATTTCAAAATTCTATCCCCTCAGCCTATAGCAAAGGTCCGACGCACTACGTGCTGTGTTTGCTTCGCCAAAACTATTAATCACAATTAATTGGAAAGGTCGTGCGTCAACGCTCCAAATTAACCCTGTGCACAGAGCAGATTCTATATTATTTTTTCAGGTGGCTACCAATTTTGTTTTTGATTGGGCAAACGTAATTTGCAGTCTTCAATCGAGCAATAACTAGCCTACTGTATGTGAGAGGTAAAACCATAGCGTCGTTAGGGATTCTAAACAGTTATGGGCCGCCCACAAATATGCAACTACAGTATATTGTAAAATTTTACGTACATGTACATTACACCACAATTTTGCTGTTGACGTTTTCCGACTTTTTTAAAGCGCACCTGTTAAAAACTGACGCTTTTCGTTAACTCTTGTCCCTACAAAACTTACCGCTCTCGTTCTGACGCTGAAAATGTACGTACTGTATTATTCAGGAAAGGATAAAACTGCAATCACTGAGCAGGGTGGCGCCGTTTACTAGAAATTTTACGTTTTAGAACCATTGTGTCTGTTTTCAATGCACTTTCCGGGCTGTCAAAGCCTGCTAATATACTAGTTCTACTGTTACCATCTGAGCTGTAAAATATTTCCGCTTTTCTCTATTTTTATTTGAAATACCACTGAAATCAGCCTATTGTTTGTTGTAGAAGTGCCAACTTTGTTAAGCTAGCCATAGTAATAGCGGTAAGCTTGAGTATTATATGCGTAATTTCCACTTGAACCGGAGCCACTTGATCTTGAACACGGTCCCCAGCTCTCTTGTGTCCTGGTATAACAGAATGCATGGTCGTATTCGCACGAACACCCATTCCTACAATACAACATAAGAACATTTTCTTCGATACACCTCTGATTATACCGGAGAGTGCTGCATTGGGTACCCGGGTACACTAACCAGCACTTAGCATTTTCCGCAACAAAAGTTAGATCGTGTTAGTGTACTCGGTGGTACACTAACTGGCACTTTGCCAAATCATGTTAAACTGCTTGTTTTCACGATTTCTGAGCACAAATGCAATTTTCCAATCCAGATTACTATTTCTGCCGTGTAAATGAGAGTGGTTGGTTAAAGTTTTCATTCTTGTGAGTTTTGTGCCAGTAAAAACGATTGAAATAAGCAAAAATATTCGTAGACCTGCTTTAAAGCTACCGCAACGTTTGTGACAATACAAATTCTGTAGGCAGTGGCGTATCCAGGATTTTGGAAAGGGGGGTGCAAATTTTTGAAAGTGCCTGGTTGGGCCGCTGCCCAACCAGGGTAAGAAAATTTAGCAAAATTAGCCTTCAAAAACGCGTTTAAAACGCATTCCGAGCTTAAAATTAACAGAAATTACAAGTTTTATTAGTTTAAAGTGGCCTGGTTGGGCTTCTGCCCGACCAGGGCGAGAAAATTTTGAAAATTTGGCCTTCAAAAACGCATTTAGAAGGCATTTTGAGCACAAAATAGACAGTTTTAGTACATAATTCATTAGTTTCTTATATTTTTGACAGACATTTTCTTCCTAGGTACCTCCACCGCAAAGGGGGTGTACGTACACACCTTACACCCCCTGGATACGCCACTGTGTGTAGGTACTTGCTTCCCCATCATCAAACCCCGGGGGTTTCTGGGCTCCTCTGCAGGCATCGTTTGGGTATTGGGCGTCAATTTCACACAGAATGGGAGCTTCTTTCGTGTTGTTCAGGAATTTCTGCGAATAACCGACTCTCTCTGAAAGGTGCTGCTGATTAAAAAACAAACCTATAAAAATACCTATACTTACGTCCAAAAACAAAGGTCTTTTCGTCCGTCCGACATACAAGTTTCCGTTTTTCACTGTTGCCTTCGCAGTCTCGATAGCTGACTTTCAGTCCCACAGGGCCGCGCAAGATAAAATAGTCCATTTTGTTCTTTCCATGGTAGATATATTTGTGGGCATTGTCAAAAGTTGTTGATTCATCCTTGTCGTTATAGCGGACATTCAGACGTTCTTTGCATTCCGATGGGGATTCGTTCTAAAACAAAAACGATATCTACTCAACAGCTATGGAGCTTGCTGGATTTACGCATTTCGGCCAGAAACTGATGAAGTAGTTAAGCATCGGTTTTTTAGTCTTTTCGTCCAGTACGATTTCATGTTTACCCGAGCCTTTTGGAGTTGGCAGGTAAATGTGGCTCTCGTGGTATTGATCTGTAATGAAAAAAATACCATCACTTTTCTACTCAAAAGTAAACTAGAGAGGAAAAAACCTACCATAACTATACGTATCAAAGCTCATCCAACTCTTAACCACCAATCGTTTCTTGTATCTGTGTCTGAATTTTGCTTTCACATGCAACTCAAAGCTGAACTTTACACTTCGATCTGCTTCGAAAGTGATCATGCCGTAGTTATTTTCAGTTTTTATTTGAGAATCCGTCAATCCGGTTATTTTCACCTCTTTCGTTTTGTCATTGCGGTCACCGTACTGCGCATTGATGATCAAGTAGAAATAACACTCGATTTTTTCAGATGTTATCTATAAAAATACGTACATGTACGTAGGCTTGTTTAGAAATATTTATAGAAATAGCTTTACACAACGATCGGTGAACTTGAGTTTCGTTTTGTATTCGCCAGGACCATTCTTATTGGTTAGAATTTTTTGCAAAGGAATGGTGGTATATGAAGAGTCCATTGTGAATTGTTCCATGCACACTGCAAATCTATACTGCATGCACCTCAATCAAGAGCAATCCAACTTACTGCATGACCATGCAAACACTGCTAGGTAAAAAACCACTAATTTTCTACACATCTCAAATAAGGTCTAGAATATATTTTAGCCTTTGGATTTTGGAAATAAATATAGCTGAACAATGAAGCTGTAGATAGCTTTTCAAAATCAGACTGAAAATCTGGTGAGAAGGCGAGAAAATTATGTGCTAAATTACCTGAAGAAATTGCCATTTAGCTCCTACACTTTAGCAGCCTGCCTGCCTGTCTGGTGAATTGTCTAGCACTGGGGGCGGCGACAGCAGTACTGTGGATCAGGCATACCTGTACCTGTACCTGATTATCAGGTAGATTTGCACTACCCAATGATACCTACCTGATACAAAAGTGCGTAGGAAGGCTAATTTTGTCAAAACTTTCATGCCCTGATTGGGCCATGGCCCAACGCCCAACCAGAGATCTAAAAATTGTATACTTCCCTTTGCAAAATCCTGAATAAAGCCAATGAATAAAGGCGAAGACAAATAGGGACACCCTCTATGGATGAATTATGAGAAGCCATACTCTAAGAAGCAAAAACATACCACCAGAGATGGATGTGCAAAGCGAGTCCACGCACCACACCCCCTGTGATATCTTGAGAGTGGGTTTTTGGCACTTTGTGCAGTTAAATAACGAAAAAAATCATACTGTTAAAACCTACCTATACCTGATACCTGATTGGGTATTTCTGAAATACCTGTACTTGATACCTGATATTTAGGTACTTTTCCAATACTTGCCCACAATAGACAGCAGCCATCGTAATCAATGCTTGCAGTTAGCACGGGGTCCTTCAAAAAACAACCCAGTAGACTTTTCGCTATAAATCTCAACCGATTTGGATGAATTTTTTGAATGAAAGACAAATAAATTTTTGAAAGACTGCAAAAGGCGATGTTATACGTATGCATGATCACAATTCATTGACAAACAGCATTGAACGATTGCATTTACCTTTCTTCTTTAGCATTTGACTAAAAAAGGCAGAAAAATGAAGTTTCCATACAGGCAGGCTTATTTTTGGCTTCAATGTGGTGGGCCAAAAAAGTGTCAAAACCTAAAACAAACTCATGCATGGGCTTATTTACAGAAAAGCCCGGTACCCAAATCCATTGAGATTTACGGTTTTAGCTACAGCGATTGACAGACCCTGTCGAATGGTGTTTACCTACAAAACGATATTTTTTAAGCTTTACAACTTATTCGTTCGCCTCTATATTCAAGCAAAGAAATATAACTAAATCAGATAGCTGGTGCAGCAGAAAATTCTAGAAACACAAAGAACACAGAAAGCAAAAAATCGTAAGTTCAATCAATCATAAGAGTCCTCTTCCAGAAAGAAGTTTATGTTTTTTCTAAGCTGCTTGTAAGCAAGGCCGGGAAGCCATCCAAAAAAAGGAATGTTGCCAGCAAAATCGAATGCTATATCGACTGGCTTCATAAACTTGTCCACAGCTCGTTCGGCGGCCGTCTTCCACGCTCCATCACCATATCGACAGTAGTAGCCTTTGATGAACAGATACTGGCACTTCCAACCCAACTGACACTGGCAATTGTAACTGCCCTCCGACATCGTATAGCACCGGTCGAACAACTCGCACACTGAAACCTAACTTTAACACAGTCAGGCACTTACGCCGTTTATGGTACTGACACCTTATAAGGTGCCGGTACCATATATGGTACCGGTAATGGTACCGGTACCGAGGGTAGTGGTACCATATATGGTACCGGCACCATATACGGTACCGTCACCATATATGGTACTGGTACCATATACGGTGCGGCAGTACCATATATGGTGACGTGCCCCCACGTTCGACGACTGTGGTGGTACCATATATGGTACCGGCACCATACATGGTATCCTTACCCATGGCCATGGGTGCCGGTACCATATATAGTACGAAATCTGAACAGAGTGGTACCATATATGGTACCGGTGCCGATAACAATGCGAAGGTGGGGGTACCATATAATATACAGGGTGTGTCAAAAAACAACCCAGCAGATTTTTTGCTGTAGCAACCGCAAATCTCAACCGATTTGAATGAATCCTGCTTTAAATGAAAGATAAATAAATTCTTGAACGACTGGTGTAGCTTTTATTAAGATGCGTTGCTGAGTTCCTGAGATAATTGCTTTCAAAATCAAAAGAGAGATTTTGACAGTGCACAACAGAGATTAAAACAACCCAGCAGATTTTTTACTGTAGCAGCCGCAAATCTCAACCGATTTCAGTGAGTCCTATTTTATATGAAAGATAAATTAATTCTTGAAAGTTTGGTGAAGCTTTTATTAAGATATGATGCTTGGCTTCCTGAGATATTTGCACTCAAATTCAAAACAGATTTTGGCTATGAACAAGAGCGATTTTTATTATTCTGTTGCACTTCATAATAAAACCGATTCCTACTGCTCAGGGCTAATGTAACGAGGTTTTTCTGGTGCCACACATGCTTGGTTACTTCATTTGTAAAAGTCTTGTTGCCCCTCAGCAGTAGGAATCCGTTTTGTTGTGAAGTGCAACGTAATCGCTCTTGTTCACTGCCAAAATCTCTGTTTTGAGTTTGAAGGAAAATATCTCAGGAACTAAGCATCGTATCTTAATAGGGCCTTCACCGGTCTTTCAAGAATTTATTTATCTTTCATTTAAAGCAGGATTCATTCAAATCGGTTGAGATTTGCGGTTGCTACAGCAAAAACTCTGCTGGGTTGTTTTTATTTGACACACCCTGTATATGGTGCCGGTAGCTCAGGTAGTGGCACCATGGTGCCCCCACGTTCGACGACTGTGGTGGTACCATATATGGTACGAAATCTGAACAGAATGGTACCATATATGGTGCCGGTGCCGATAACATGCGAAGGTGGGGGTACCATATATGGTGCCGGTCCCCGGTACCATATATGGTACCGGCACCTTATATGGTACCGTCACCATATATGGTACCTACCAGGTACCATATATGGTACCATCACAGGCCCCGAACGTGGAGTACCATATATGGTACCACTACCTAGGTACCGGTACCATATATGTTACCGGCACCTTATATGGTGTCGGTACCAAACGGCGTTAAGTGCCTGACTGTAACAGTCGTATAAAACAATGCGCTAAACAACTGTACGTACTGTATTTCTTCCCAGCAACAGTGCCAACTATTTGCTCTGCCTTCTGACAGTACCAGCCTCTCAGGTATCGGTAGTTGCAGTGAAAATTGGTTCGACAATGACAAAGAGAATGTGCATCGGCTGTGTGTTGGTAGATTCCCGACCGACAACGCTGACTTGTCTGACATGCTGAAGGAGACGTGGACAGAGGTGAAGATGGAGAGTGCCGACTTACTGGGCAAGTGGACCTCCTGATTGCAGTTGCAGCAAACCAACAGTAAACAGAATGGTAGTAAAGACGCAGAAAACATTGACACTATGCAACGCCAAACACAAGCAATAGAAATATGCAAATTATTGTCTCTGCATGTTAATTTGGAGCTTGTTTTTAGTCTGTTAGGTTATTATTGGTGCAAATATTTACAGTTCATCTGTTGATGAGCGCAGGCGCACACATGTAAAGGTCTGGTACAGTGGGAAAATATCGAAATTTTTAAAACATATTAAGAGTCAGTCTCTGGGCCAATCGAGTTTCAGTATTCAGACCCAAAAATGAAACTTTGGCGTGGAGGGCTCAAAGTTGGAGGACTAATACGTATGGATAGGTTATATAACCACCGCAAAGGATATCCTGATTCGACGCTCCACGCTCGAGATACGGCCTTCTGAAAATCGGTCCGCTTAACTATGGGACCAAAATTTCAAAATCGAATTTCTAGCGCACTAATCAGTGTTGGGACTTAAAAATTGGGGGTTTAGGGTAGCCTCTAGAGTACTTTCAGAATCAACGGTCGAATTCCATTTTCAATGAAAAAAATTTTTTTCGACCCCCTTTGGAGCCCCCTAGCTCGTCTGGAACCCCCCTACACCGTTTTTTTTATTTCAGCATATTGTAGCGCTATCAATTCCCTACAGTTTAGTATAAGCCACATTGGCTAGCCCGTGGAAGAAAGTGGTGAAATATGGCTTCAAAGTTGAAAAATCCTCAAATATTTAGTTTTGGTACTGCACCAAAATTTCCTGCTGGAGTTTCTAGCGCACTAATCAGTGTTGGGACTTGAAAATTGGGGGTTTGGGGTAACTTTTAGAGTACTTTCAGAATCAACGGTCGAATTCCATTTTCAACGAAAAAAATTTTTTTCGACCCCCTTTGGAGCCCCCTAGCTCGTCTGGAACCCCTACACCGTTTTTTTTATTTCAGAATATTGTAGCGCTATCAATTCCCTACAGTTTGGTATAAGCCACATTGGCTAACCCGTGGAAGAAAGTGGTGAAATATGGCTTCAAATTTGAAAAATCCACAAATTGTTAGTTTTGGTACTGCACCAAATTTTCAGTTTCTAGCAAAAATTTGTGCATTTTTCAACTTTGAAGCCATATTTCACCACTTTCTTCCACGGGTTAGCCAATGTGGCTTATACCAAACTGTAGGGAATTGATAGCGCTACAATATTCTGAAATAAAAAAAACGGTGTAGGGGGGTTCCAGACGAGCTAGGGGGCTCCAAAGGGGGTCGAAAAAAATTTTTTTCATTGAAAATGCAATTCGACCGTTGATTCTGAAAGTACCCTAAAAGTTACCCTAAACCCCCAATTTTTAAGTCCCAACACTGATTAGTGCGCTAGAAATTCGATTTTGAAATTTTGGTCCCATAGTTAAGCGGACCGATTTTCAGAAGGCCGTATCTCGAGCGTGGAGCGTCGAATCGGGATATCCTTTGCGGTGGTTATATAACCTATCCATACGTATTAGTCGTCCAACTTTGAGCCCTCCATGCCAAAGTTTCATTTTTGGGGTCTGAATATGGCAAAGGACCAAGACTCGATCGGTTCAGAGACTGACTCTTAATATAATATGTTTTTCGCCAATCAAACATGTAAATAACACATATAGTTATATGTTTCTGATACTGTTATTTTACTAGTGGATTTTTATTTTACTATTTACTAAATTTACTATAAATTCAGTCCTTCAATTTAATTTTAATTTTTGTTTTACTACTAAGCAGCTCCGATTTTACTAATTTTTGTTTTACTAATAATTTTGTAATTTTACTAATATTTTATACCATTTTATAGTGTTAGGGGATTTTAAAATTTGGGATGGTGTTGTTGTTAAGTTGGATTGGTAAAAGGGAGGGAAAAAAGGAAAGAATTATTTATTTATAAGTGGGTGGTATATAAAATAAGAATTATTTTTTTTTTATTTTTTGTTTAATTTTTTTTTTTTTTTTTTTATTATTTTTTATTTTTTTTTTTTTTTTTATTTTTTTTATAGGGGGCAAATGGCGGGTCGTCCTCTTGATGACCTGCAAGTCATACCCACACCTCCCAGCGGTGCCCCCTGGAGCTGGGCGCCCCGCTTGGGCACCCAGTACCAACGTGGGATGGCGAAACTTTTCTCTATGGAAGGAGAAAGCAAAACATGCCCCGGTACCCAGCAAAGGGGCTTCATAATCTCTGGGGACCCCACCGACAGTGCGGTGACGGCAGGTGCTGTCGGTGGTCCACTCCCGTCTGCGAGTAGCAGATCTGTCATTGCCTGCGGACTGACCGGTGCTGGTGACGGGTCGTTAGGCCCTGATGTCACTGGTCAGGAAGCGGGCCACTCGGAGGAACAGGGGGCCGCATCGGTGGCGAACCTGGCAGAAGAAGTGGCTAGCCTTCGGGTGAAGCCGAGAAGACCAAGTGGGGCGCAGCAGCGGAAGAAACGGAAGGCTCGGCAGGCTGCTTCGGCAGCGACAGAGCCATCTGGATCTTCCTCCCTGCAACCCACCGCTGGTAGTCAACCTGGTAGTAGCTCGGGAGC
The DNA here is from genome assembly GCA_030248155.1 of Sabatieria punctata. NCBI lineage: Eukaryota > Metazoa > Nematoda > Chromadorea > Araeolaimida > Comesomatidae > Sabatieria > Sabatieria punctata. The sequence goes on from JASANB010000353.1 coordinate 115,867, forward strand.
TGCCTCGAAAGAGGCTGAGAAACCGGGTGAAACTGGGAAGACTTTTCTAAAGAAAGCGAAAGCTGGGGGAGCACCTGGTACCCGAAAGCGTCCTCGGGTGTCAGGTGAGACCCCGGTGAGTAGCAAACAACAGAAGCCAAAGCGGTTCCGGGAGGGAACTGCGAGTAGCTACGCAGATGCGGTGGTGAGAGAGCTGCAAGCAGCAGTTGTGTGCAAGGACGACCCCTATCGACACCTGGAAACAGGCGAAGTGTCGGGGATCAGAGCAGCACTGGTGCAGGCAGTTAGGAGTAGGGACACCTCTGGTGTCACACCCAGGTTCGAGGGCTCCGGATTGATGCAGGGGGTCTTCAAGGTCACCTGCGCAAATCAGGAAAGCCTCGACTGGTTGTTGCAGCAGTCGGTGTTCCTGTCAGGTGAGGAAGGCGGGGAAGCTCAACGGTACACCATTGTGCCGGTGAGCCAACTGCCTAAGTGGACTCGAGTGAACCTGCTGATTCCGGGTGTTCAACAACAACCGGAAATAGTATTGGGCACACTCAAGGACCAGAATCCAGGTCTCAGGACCGACCGGTGGCGCATTCTTGACACTAGGAGTGGTGAGTCACACACTCACTACTTTATTAGTGTTGATGATGTGTCCCTGGGCGTTCTTCGAGGGCTGGACATGCGACCTTACTTTGAGCTGAGTCGGGTGACCATCTGGTCAACCAACAAGGAAGCTCGGGTAAGGAGTAAAGATTAAGTATAGGGAGGGTGGTGCAGTGTGTTGAATGATGCCAGCGCCAACCAACCTTATGGTTATTCAGATCAACTTGCAGCATAGCCGTGCGGCTTCTGCGGTTCTATGCAGGAGCCTGGCGAAGCTGCAGACAAGTGGATCTGTTATAGCCTTAATCCAGGAACCGTACACGATTAATAATCGAGTTGCGGGTTTAGGATCTTTAGGGGGCCGTATTTATCGAGGTGTACCTGGTCAACATGTTAGATCTTGTATTTATGCTTCTAGGGCGTTAGATGTAGTATTCATGCCTCATCTAAGTACCCAGGATGCTAGTACAATAGAAGTAGACTTGTTGGTGGGCGGACGGAGAAGATTGGTTGTCTTCTCCTCTATCTACCTGCCACAAGTTGTAGGGGGGAGTTACCTCCAACCCGTGAAATGATAAAAGTGGTGGATTTTTGCCATCGGGGCCATCGCTCCCTAGTAATAGGCTGTGATGCTAATGCACATCATACAGTTTGGGGATGTCGGGATGTAAATGCCCGAGGCCATCACCTTCTGGAGTATGTCATTGCCTCTGATTTAGAAATCATTAACAGGGGTCATGAACCCACCTTTATAGGTAGGGGTCTCTCTGTTATAGATCTTACTTTAGTGTCTCCATGCATTGCAATGGATATCTTAGATTGGCGTGTGGCGCGGGAAGATTCACTATCTGACCATAGACACATTTATTTTCAGATACGCCTGGAAAGAGCACCACCTGAATATCGGAGGTACCCGCGTTCTACGGACTGGGGTGTCTATAAAGACAACCTAGGACGTAAACTGGGCGACCGTCAGGTGATCATCCGGGACGTACAAGGATTAGAAGAGGAAGTGAGTTTGCTCCAAGGTAGTATTTTGAACTCATTCGAAGGGGCTTGCCCGCTAAAAAGAGTTAGGACTGGGAGTAGCCGGGTCCCTTGGTGGAACCGGCAACTATCGGTACTACGAAGTGAATGTAGAAGGAAGTTGCGCTGGGCACTACTCACCCGGGCCGAACAGGACTGGGATGAGTATAGGAGTGCTCAACGGAAGTATAAGGCGACTGTCAAGTCTGCTAAGAAGGAATCCTGGAGGGAATTCTGTACGGAAGTGGAGGGGGTTAAGGCCACTGCACGGCTAAACAGAGTTCTCAACAGGGATCCTCCAATAGAGGTCGGTATGCTTCAGTTACCAGATGGGACTTACACGGAAAGTAGGGAGACTGCTTTGTCATACCTACTAGATGTGCATTTTCCTGGGGGAACTGCAGCAAACATGACATTGGAACCAGACAACCAGGCTCCAGGGGAGCCCGGGGTGACTGGAGATTAGCTGACAGAATTGTCACGGAGGATAAGGTGATATGGGCGGTGAAAACTTTCCAACCATACAAATCCTCTGGACCAGACGGAGTTTTTCCGGCACTCTTGCAACAAGGGCTTGATATTCTTATCAAACCTATGGTGCGAGTGTTTAGAGCATCAGTTGCACTGGCTTATATACCTCAACTCTGGCGAGAGGTGAGGGTGGTTTTTATAGCCAAGCCAGGTAAGGACTCATACGCAAAAGCAAAATCCTTTCGACCAATTAGTCTATCCTCTTTCATGTTGAAGAGCGTGGAACGTTTGATCGATAGGTGGTTGAGAGATGGGGTGCTTCGGCACATACCACTCCACCCTAGTCAACACGCTTACCAGGTAGGAAAATCTGTGGAAACAGCTTTACACTGTCTGGTGGGTCGTGTGGATAGAGCTCTAGAGCGAAAAGAGTTTGCATTAGGAGCTTTCTTTGATATAGAAGGAGCTTTCTCCAATGCATCTTTTGCTTCCTTTGAGCGGGCGCTGAGGAGGAGAGGCGTGGAGAGTATCCTTATCCAATGGATACAGGCCATGCTTAAACTCCGTACTGTGACCGCTCATATGGGACAATGTAGTAGATCCATCAATACGCGAAGGGGGTGTCCACAAGGAGGGGTTTTATCTCCCCTACTTTGGATACTCCTTGTAGATAGCCTACTGGTGCGTTTAAACGATTCGTCGTTCAACGCCCTAGGCTATGCGGATGATGGGGTAGTTCTCATAGAAGGACAATTCCTAGACACTGTGTGTGACCTCATGCAGAGGGCGCTTACAGTTGTCCAAGGATGGTGTGAAGAAGAAGGTCTGGCAGTACAGCCGGACAAGTTAGAGCTGATCCTATTCACAAGGAGACGGCGGCTAACTGGGCTTAAACTCCCTAAGATCTATGGGAAACGGCTTCAGTTAGTCAAAAGAGTTAAATATTTGGGGGTCGTTTTGGACTCCCGTTTAGACTGGGCAGCCCATCTTGAGACCAAATGCTCTAAAGCTAAGGCAGCTTTCTGCCAGGCCAAAAGAGCAATTGGGAACAACTGGGGATTGTCACCTAAGATGGTCAGGTGGCTGTATCTGGCAGTCATTAGACCTATGATAGCGTTTGCTGCTGTAGTGTGGTGGAAACGGACGAACCTGGAATGCGTCAAAACACAGCTAGGCCGTATACAACGACTGGCATGTTTATGCATAACAGGGGCTCTAAAAACAACACCTACAGCAGCAATGGAAGTTCTGTTGTGTCTTCCACCGCTACACACCTGGATTCAAGTGGAAGCGATGGCGACCTGCTACAGACTTAAAAGTACTAATCAGTGGCACAGGGTAGGTCGTGGTCACTGTAGTGTTTGGGCACAATTGTGCGGTTTATCGCCATTGTACCAATTCCCAAGTGACCAACAACTACCCAATTATGTGTTTGATAAGAAATACCAAGTCGACTTCCCGAGTAGGGAGGTCTGGCAAGGTAATGTTCCTAATGCAACCGATACTCTCTACTGTTATACGGATGGTTCCAGGTTAACAGGTTTGGAGAATTCGGGAGCAGGAGTATTTATACAGAGACTAGGGGTAGAGGATTCCTTTCCCCTGGGAAAATACGCAACGGTTTTCCAGGCGGAGGTCTATGCCATTTTGAACTGCGCCAGGGATCCCGGATTAGTTAACTGTCTTGAGCAGAAGATCTGTATTTGTTCAGATAGTCAAGCAGCTTTAAAAGCTTTAGTATCTCCACGCATCAGCTCTAAGTTGGTTGCAGAGTGTGTCAGGGAACTACAACGACTGGCGCTTCAGAAGAAGCTACAGCTGGTGTGGGTACCTGGACACTCGAATGTGGAGGGAAATGAGGAAGCTGACCGACTAGCCCGGGCGGCTTCAGAGTTGCCACTTATAGGGCCGGAACCGGCCCTTGGCATCTCTGTTAAGAAAGTGCGTACTGAATTAAGAAGTTGGGCTAGGAACCAGTTGCAGTTTGACTGGGATCTAAGGACCGACTGTAGGCAGTCTAAGCAGTTTGTTCTGGGACCTAGATCGGTAGTAACCAGAGAACTACTTAGTTTTAGTAGAAGGGAACTAAAGCTGGTGGTTGGTTGGTTAACCGGACACAGTAGTAACCTTAATAAGCATCTTAGCATTATGGGCCTGGTGGATGATCCAACATGCTCCTTCTGCTCAGAAGAAGAGGAAACGCCTGAACATTTGGTCACACAATGTGACGCATTGGCTGGGCGTAGGTATAGGATCCTGGGGCGAAGGTATCTGACCACCCAGGAGCTGAGTGAATTATCTGTTAGGGACCTCCTGAGGCTGATTAAAGCCTCGGGTAGGTGGTAAGTTCGACTTGGTCGATTTCATTTATACGGGGCATCGAAATGGACCCTCGGGTCTGATCGTAGGGTCGTATGGTCGACCCCCCCGTCACATCGAATCGAAACCACTAGTATTACTAATTTTTGTTTTACTATACTATAGTAAAATAACAGTAGTTTCTGAAAATTGAATATGCACATATTTTTAAACATAAAACATATTCGTGTTAAAGTCGTTCTTTTTTTTTTTTTTTTTTTTTTTTTTTTTTTTTTTTTTGGTTTTGTTTTTTTTTTTTTTGTTTTTTTTTTTTTTTTTTTTTTGTAAAAATATTTTTAAAAATTTTTTTTATATTGGCCTCAAAACATATAAATACAAAACATATTTGACATGCAAACATATTGAGAAATATAAACATATATGTTTTCCCAAAAACAAACATATTTATGTTTTAAAACATATACATAAAACATATAAGTTTCCCACAGTAGTCTGGGGTCTGTCCTAGAGATGTGGCAGGGGCGGGCTAGGCTATGACAGAAAAGTTCGGTATATACTGTCTGTACACGTATTTAATGCAGAAAATGCAGTAAAACAGTTCAACATCTGTTTCTAGTTCATGCCGTTTTATGCGGCTTGTAGAGAAATAAAAATCTGGGGTTGCTCGGCATCCGTGAGAGCGGTTGTTTGTGAGTTCGAAGCCGGTCGAAGAGACTGGAAGTAGTCGACGTAAAGCCCAACCCAGACCACCGAAAGCCGGTGATGGCCAGTAGGTAAATGGGAACCGAACCGGCGCTGCCTAAGCACCTAATGGCAGCAAAGGGGAGGGTTGTTTGTAGACAGGGCTACCCCATTGAAGGGCTCTGAAAAGAGCGAGGGGTGTCCTGAGCTGTCCGAAAGGACAGTGGAACTCATAAACAAACAAACAAACAAACAGCTTTTAAGTGGTCAACAACCCTGTTAGCTAATTGATTTAGTGTCTGTTTTTTTGTTTACTCTTGAAACGCAACTTAGGTTTTTACTCCAACTCCGGCTCAGGCTTTCGTTGAAGCTTCAGCTTAGCTACAAATGGTTGAATTCCGTTGTTTCATATTTTGCACTGATTTGTTTTGTTTTTTTGCGCTGCTTTTGGTTAACTTAGCATAGTTTAACTATTTTGCTACTACTGTAGGAAAGTTCCTTTCCACAACTCTTTCACCACTTTTAATTTCGAAGCAGTCTTCCAATGCTTCCTTAAAAATTCAGTTTAACATTTATTACCTTCATCCGAAAACTGAAAGTGAACCTGGCAGATACGGATTTGGAAATGATAATTTTACGTAGTTTTGTTACGCATAACAGATAGAAATGAAGTAGGGGCTAGGCGTATAGGATTTGCAATGTTCAGTCTAAACGGAAACCAAATTGCGTGGTGCAGTGTATGTACGCCGGCACAGTTGGTGTAGTGGTTTAGGCTGCAAAGTCACTGTGCGCGACGTCATGCGCTCATTCAATCGGCGGGGCAAGTTTCTTGCCGCAAAGAGTTGGTGGTCGGCACAAAGCTCCACCCAGACCACCGAAAGCTGGTTACAGCGAGTAGATAAATGGGAAGCGACTGGATCTGTCGTTGCACCGAAAGCAGCTCCCCAAAGCATGGTTGTGTTGGAGGAAAGAAGATCAACGACGTCAGGAGCTGTCTGAGAGAGCATCAATAAGGCCAATACCGGTTTAGTGCAGCTCGCCGGGCGGCCGTTGGGATCTGACAGCACCATAACCTCACCACGCCAGGCACTCTCTTGGCAACTGAACTGGCACCCAACAGCATGGCTAGGAGTGGCTTGGTAGTGACAGAAGGGCACAACGTCCGAGATGACGATGTCAGAGGTCGAGAAATTGAAGAATTTAAAATAATTGTGCCACGGGCGTACAACAATTACGTAATCGTTTTTTTGCCCATTTTCAGCCCCCCTCCCACATGATAATCGCTAGTAATACTTTCCTGACCCCTCCCCTAATTACGTAATAATTTGGTTACCCTCGAAATTTCAATTTTTGGGGAGTTGGAGCCGAAATTTTTTGCGTCCAATTCCATGTAAAATAACGTTTTTAAGTGACATTCATCTAAGTGAAATTGAGAAAATGTAAGTCAATGGCTTCAAATCGTGACTAGATCTACTGTCTGTAAAAAAACTATTAAAATTACGGCCATTTCAGTGATTTATGCACTTTAAAAATACGTAATAAAATCGCCAATCGTAATAAATAGTAAACATTCGGCGGACCAGCTCCCCTCATGCGATTACGAAATTTTTGCACGCCCTAGCAACATTAGGACAATTGGCACGCTACAGCGCTTTTGAAATCAGATCGCTTTAAGCAGACAGATCTAATAATTTACGCATAACCCTTGTTCATATCACAACAACAACAACACCCACAAACCAGTTGAGAAAAGACACATAAAACCCAGCAGAAGAAGAAGAAACGAATAGAAGTGGATCATCAGATAGCCTTCACCATGAGAGTCTCGTGAAGAACGTTCCTAGTCACTCTGTAGGGAATTTCGTAGCTCGGATGCAGCGCCGTGATATGGTGAAAGAAAGCGTCCTTCTCCACTTGCACAACCACCTGCTGCACCCCGGCCCCCTTGATCAGATTGAGCACTTGTTGAATCAGCCTTTGCTGGTTGCACTCCTCACTCACTTGCACGTGCAGACTGGCCACGTTGGTCTCCGACTTCAGCTGCCAGATGTGCGCCCGACTGTACGACTGCACGCCTTCCAGACGCAGAATCTACAATACACTCACTCTCTCACTTATCAATCAAATCGGTCGGTCGGGTCGGGTCGGGTCGGGTCGGTCGGTCGGTCGGTCGGTCGGTCGGTCGGTCGGTCGGTCGGTCGGTCGGTCGGTCGGTCGGTCGGTCGGTCGGTCGGTCGGTCGGTCGGTCGGGTAGGTCGGTCGGGTAGGTCGGTCGGGTAGGTCAGTCAGTCAGTCAGACAGTCAGTCAGTCAGTCAGTCAGTCAGTCAGACAGTCAGTCAGTCAGTCAGTCAGTCAGTCAGTCAGTCAGTCAGTCAGTCAGTCAGTCAGTCAGTCAGTCAGTCAGTCAGTCAGGTCAGTCAGTCAGATCAGTCAGGTCAGTGAAACGCGAAAATGTGTTAGAAAGAAACTAAAAAAAGCAATCAATAAAAACTGAAAGACAATTGTTTGTAAAGGTTTTTTCAAACGGCGGTGTTTGAACCAGGGAGCCAAAACTGTATAAAACAGGAGATGTGACCATGATAAATGAGAAATAACACCCATCCTCAGAACAGAAACAGACAAACCGACCTTCTGCAGAGTGTCCTGGAAGTCCTGTTCCAGTTCGGGCGGTGTTCTCTGCAACAAAACGGCGGCCGAATCTTGTAGGAGGGGCAGAGCACTGAGGAGAATGAGAATGGAGAGAATGAGAGAACAGAGAGGGTCGACCCAGTTCCATCCAAAGTGTTCGATCAGCAGCGAGCTTATGATCACGAACACCGAACCCAGTGTGTCAGCCAGCACGTGCAGGAACACTCCTAGAAACAGAAAATCAGATAGTTATGGGCTTACATGTAACAGGGAAAGGCGTCTGCCCCTCCCGACCTAGACCACTGCACTTTTTCCGACCCCTCTCCGATTTTCTGGCAAGTAATTTTTGAGCAAATCTTTACAATTCTTTAGATGTAGCTATACGAGGCTATAAACCCTAATTGTCGTTGATCTTTGATAGCCTAGCTACTACAGTACATACCGGAGTTCTCCACTTAGTATCCCAGAGGATATAACACGGAAAATCACGTTTCTCAGTGAAAAAATTGCCCCCCAGTTAATATCCCTGGGATGGACAAAGCCATGGGACATTAACTGGAAACGGCATGGGATATTAACCGGAACAATGTTTTATCATACATACAGTATGCGTGTGTAAAGAAATTATTACAAAATAATGACATAGACATTGCCGCCAAGTAATATCCCATGGGATTATAAAGCGGAACAAGGGTCCATGTAATATCCCAGTCGGTTATTAAGTGGGGTGGCATACTAAGTGCAAATCTCGGGTAGTGTGGCTACAGTACAGATCAGACATGGGCAAAGGGGGGCTGAGGGGGTTGACCCCCCATCAGGCTCTGATCTACCCCCCATCAGCCGGCCGCTACCCCCCATCAGGAATTTTTGGGAAGAATTTTGTATAGAAAATTATGAGAAAAATATGCCTGGAATAGGCGTAAATGAGCTCAGAATAGCTAATTTTAGCTTATTTTAATGAAAAGTAAGCCAAAAACCATGATTTTTTGGCTTACCACCCCCTCAGCCCCCCATCAGGCGCTCCTACCCCCCTCAGCCCCCATCAGGAATTGAAAATTCTACCCCCATCAGCCGAAATGCTAGCCCATGTCTGGTACAGATCATACATGTAACAGGTCATCCGCCGAAAAGGGAGAGGGGGGTTAGAGGGATTCTGGCGCCGGCCGGGGGGGGGGGTCTGAGCGAAAATTTCGGGAGGGGGTAGGTAGGTAGGGCACTAAAAAACGCTCAAAAATCGAAAAAATCGCAATTTTTGGGCTAAAAATCGCTAATTTGGGCTGAAATACAGCTAAAAACTGCTGTTTTGCAGGCGATTTTGGCAATTTTTGTGTCTGAAATTGTAAAAAAATTGCAAAAAAATTTACTTGCCAGAAAAATCGGAGGTGGGGGGGGGCGGCGAAATCGTATCGGCAGGGGGGGGGGGCAGACCCCCTGTTACATGTATGATGTAGCTATACTAGGCTATAAACCCTGATTTTCGCTGATTTTGATAGCCTAGTATAAGCAGAGTACTGATACATAACCAAGTTTTGGCTACGGACAGCTAAGCAGGGCTAATAGCCAAGTACGGACAAAACGCCTGGACTGAGGGCACACAAGGCATCGTGAAAACAAAACACCAGACCTTGCATGTTAGCATTGTGACTGTGTCCATGAGAAGCTCCTCCTCCTCCAGCATGTGAGTGACCGTGACTGCTGGAGGCGTGGCTGTGCCCGTGGTCCTCGTGACCGTGCGAGCCCCCGCCGCCGCCACCGTGCGAGTGACCGTGGTTACCATGAAAGGCAAATATGCCGAACAAATTCACCACCAGACCGGCCACAGACACTGCCTGCAATCACACTGTAGACCTAACCTAGTTGCTTACCAACATACATACGTACATGTACTAGGGGTTTAGGGGTTACCCCCAGCTGAAAAGACCAAACCCTCTCACCCCACGCAGATATGGGCAAAGGGGGGGCTGAGGGGTTGGCCCCCCCATCAGGCTCTGATCTACCCCCCATCAGCCGGCCGCTACCCCCATCAGGAATTTTTGGGAAGAATTTTGTATAGAAAATTATGATAAAAATATGCCTGGAATAGGCGTAAATGAGCTCAGAATAGCTAATTTTAACTTATTTCAATGAAAAATAAGCCAAAAACCCTGATTTTCGCCAAAAATCGGACTTTTTGGCTTACCACCCCCTCAGCCCCCCATCAGGCGCTCCTACCCCCCTCAGTCCCCCTCAGGTAGAGTGCGAACTGGTATTGGGTATTGGGTATTGGGTGTATTGGGGTGTTTTCCAGGTATTGGGTATTGGGGTTTTTACCCCCCAATACCCAATACTAATTGCGACAGGTAAAAATAGAGAAAAATCGATGTTAACCTGAAAAATTGATCTGAAAAAATCGAAAAAGTTGATCGATGATTCGGTTTAGGAAGCTGTTTTCGCGTTAAGGAGCCATCCATCCAAAATTCTGATTTTTCGGGGCCCCTTTCCCCCAAAATCGCCTTGCGTCGTTTCTTGGGAAGGGAGCCCTCTTCGCCTAAGGCGACCTCGTTTTCGGTTTACCCCCTCCCGATAAAAGTGCAGTACATACAGTACTGTAATGTTTTCTTGTTACCATACTGTACAATCAATTGAATAGATCGCTACAACCACTCTGGGAAGTTTTTCTGTATGTAGAAAAATTTGACAGAATATAATTAAATTGAAAATAATACAATCAAAGTTCCCCAGGTGTGTCGTCCATCGTTGCATTTCAGCCGACCACCCTCCCCCATCTGGAACGACGTCGTTTATGGACGGCCTAATCAACTAAACGTTAGTAGAAGTTCCTATGTAAAGTGTATGCTTTTCTAAGCGCTACACCAGTAATTAATTTCTCTGTTCTTATCTAAAATAAAAATGGTGACATTTCTAATGTCAAGGTAATGTACCAGTACCGTACACATGGCTATTGTGGTGGTGTACACAATTTCCGGCAGAGTTAGGAAAAAATTCGCCGGAACTAAGAAACACGACTGAATTCCGAAATATTAAGTACCAAAACTGAAAATTTCTGCTAATTTTACACCCAAAATGGCTTCTAAATGCTTTCTGAAAGGCTAATTTTTCAAAATTTTCTCGCCCTGCTTGGGCAACGGCCCAACCAAGCCTCTCAAAAAATTTAATTGCAGTGCCAAAAATCTTTTGTACGCAACTGGAATGTACCTATCCAGTGAAATGCAATTTTTGGCCCAGCTGCGCAAGTATTGGGTATTGGGTATTGGGTATTGGGGGTCTCAGGTATTGGTATTGGGTATTGGGTTTTCTAGGTATTGTTCGCACTCTACCCTCAGGAATTGAAAATTCTACCCCCCATCAGCCGAAATGCTAGCCCATGTCTGACCCCACGAGACAGGTTAAGGAACCCCACCCGACCCAAAAATACAATTACTAGCAGTGGCTCCAGTACTAACAAACTGGCTCAGAAATCACTAATTTTTAGCCTAAAATTCGCTTGAAAAGCCTTTGGAAACCGAATTTGCCGTTTCCACTGCTGATATTTAAGAGAAATCGGTGTTTTTGGAAGGGAACAGACTGGATAGAGTACCAAAACCAACATTTTCCGGTTATAAACAAGCGCTAGAAAACGCTAAAACACAAACTTCTGTCAAAAATCGCTGCTTTACACACACTCTTAGCATTACCATGTCTGAAAAAGTAAAAAATGGGTCCGAAAAAGGCGGATGGAGTGTAGAAAAAAGTCTCAAGGTCTGGCCAAAGTCCGATGGAGCAAGTAAGCATTGGATTGAAAGAGTTTTTACTGCATATAACACCCACTCGTCTAACCTCTTGTCATTGTTTGTTAGCGTGCTCTCCCAGTAACACTCTCTTCAGCATGTATAAAGATAAACAGCACCATACATGTAACAGCTCCGGGCCGACCTGGGGGGAGGGGGGTAGGGGGGGTTTCCTCAGGTGGGGGTCGAGGGGGGGGGGGGTTCGCCCAGGTGGGGGGTCCCAAATTTCAAAAAGCTCCAAAACGCCTAGAAATGCGTTTTTAGCACGTTTTTTTCAGTAAGGACGCTAAAAATCGCTATTTTAAGCTGCCAAATAGCGTTTTAAAGCTAAAAACAAGCAAAAAATGACAAAAAGAGCTTCCAAAAACTCCGATTTCTCTTAAATATCAGCAGTGGAAACGCCAAATTCTGTTTCCAAAAGCTTTTCAAATGAATTTTAGGCTAAAAATTAGTGATTTCTGACCCAGTTTGCTAATACTGGAGCCACTACTAGTACTTGTATTTTTTGGTCGGAGGGAGGGGTCCCTTAACCTGTCTCGGGGGGGGGGGGGGTGAGGTGGGTTTGGCCTTTCCAGCCAACAGGGAGGTAACCCCCAAACCCCCTAGTACATGTATGAACAGCACCTACCAGTAGCTTCTCAGTGTGCACTTCAGGCGGGCTGTAGAGTCTTTCTAGTGCCTCGAGAAATATGAAGAAGGCAATGACCACAAGAAAGAGTGCATTTATAAAGCCAGACAGTACTTCCACTCTGCCGAAGCCGTAGGAGTACAGACGACTGGCGCTCCAGCGAGACATCACCGACGCCACCAGACCCATCACCTACCACACTCACTCCTTATCCTTTATACCATACATGTAACAGGTCCTCCGAAGGCCGAAGGGGGAGGGGGGTTGGGCTATAAAAATCACCAAAAAGCGCTAATTTGGGCTGAAATACAGCTAAAAAGTGCTGTTTTTGCAGGCGAGTTTGGAAATTTTTGCGTCTGAATTTGTAAAAAATCGCAAACTTGCCAGAAAAATCGGAGGGGGGTCGGAAAAATCGTCCCATCCGGGGGGGGGGGGTCTGGCCTAAGTCGGGTGGGGGGAAGACCCACTGTTACATGTATGCTTTATACGGTACCGGTACCTAGGCTAGTGGCACCATTTGATACCTAACGTTCGGCCACTGCGGTGGTACGGTACCCTGTACCAGTACCAAATACGGTACTACCATACATGTAACAGCTCCGGGCCGACCTGGGGGGAGGGGGGTAGGGGGGGGGTTTCCTCGGGTGGGGGGTCGAGGGGGGGTTTCGCCCAGGTGGGGGGTCCCAAATTTCGAAAAGCTCCAAAACGCCTAGAAATGCGTTTTTAGCATACATGGGCCGCGGGGGGTAAGGGGGGTATACCCCTCCCCCTCGGTCGGCCATACCCCCCTCGGCCGGCCATACCACCCCCTCGGCCACCCACCCCCCTCCCGGAGGGAGGAAAATTTCGCTTATTTAAGGCAAAATAGGCGTTTTTGGGCCTTTTTTCGGGGGACCCCCCCCCCCCCCGAGGTCTCAACCCCCCTACCCCCCCTCCGGATTTTTCCGGCCCATGTATGGTTTTTAGCACGTTTTTTTCAGTAAGGACGCTAAAAATCGCTATTTTAAGCTGCCAAATAGCGTTTTAAAGCTAAAAACAAGCAAAAAATGACAAAAAGAGCTTCCAAAAACACCGATTTTTCTTAAATATCAGCAGTGGAAACGCCAAATTCGGTTTCCAAAGGCTTTTCAAGTGAATTTTAGGCTAAAAATTAGTGATTTCTGACCCAGTTTGTTAATACTGGAGCCACTACTAGTACTTGTATTTTTTGGTCGGGGGGAGGGGTCCCTTAACCTGTCTCGGGGGGATGAGGGCGGGGGTTTGGCCTTTCCAGCAGGGGGGTAACCCCCAAAACCCCTAGTACATGTATGGGTACCACTACGTTCAGATTTCGCACAATATATGGTACCGGCACCATACATGGTACAGGCATGTCTGGCCATGGGTAGGGGTACCATCTGGTGCCAGTACCATAAACGGCGTTAAGTGCGAGCCTGTATTACCAACGCAGAACAATCGAAGAGCATATGAAAGCCGTCCGAAATCAGCCCTAGACTGTTGGTCAGCACTCCATACAGAAATTCAACTCCACAAAAGCCCTGAAAACACAAGAATATGATTAGTTTATTGTAGTAATATTTGCACAAACGAAAAAAACAGTAGTACCAGATTGGCGCAGAGAAAGTAGAAGATCTTGCGGGAGTCGGACTTGGCCAGAATCTGCTTGAGAGCGCTCTTGGCGAAGGCCATCACCGAATGCGACGTTTTCTGCAGGAAATCCTCCCCGTACACGTAGAGCGGCAGACCACTGGTCGACCAGCCCACGAACTGACCCGACAGAGCGCGTGGAGTGTGTGGAGATGTGAGTACGTAGGTGGCTGAACCGATTCAATCAACACAATTACCAATAATACAGTCAGGCACTTAACGCCGTTTATGGTACCGACACCATATAAGGTGCCGGTGTCCGGAACCGTAGGTAGTAGGGTTCCGACGATATATCGATATCGATATCGAAAAGTCGATATATCGACCCTTTTTCCAATATCGATATCGATATCGATATCGCGATATTTCGCATCGATATTTTCGATATTTTTCGGGTTGGAAAGTAGGGCAAAAACAAAACTGACACCAAGTTTATCTCTCTGGAACTGAAAAAAAAACAGTTTTTCCTGGACAACTCAGAGACCGATGGTAGTCAAAACCTAACAGTGGCACGATAGCTCTCAGAAACATCAATTTCTCGGCATTCTCAGCTTTCTGACAGCAACACTTAGTTCTTAAATGCCTGCAGCAGCACTGAAAAGCTGCTCACTCCGCACACTTGTCACGTCTTGGCCACGGGTAGTTATGCAATCCCGTGTGTCAAGGCGACCCTGGCATCCGTGAGAGCCGTTGTTTGTGGGTTCGAAGCTGGTCGAAGCGACTGGAAGTAGTGGACGTAAAGCCCAAACCGGACCGCCAAAAGCCGGTGATGGCCAGTAGGTAAATGGGAACCGAACCGGCACTGCCTAAGCACCTAATGGCAGCAACAAAGGGCAGGGTTGTTTGTAGGCAGGGCTACCCCATTGAATGGCTCTGAAAAGAGCAAGGGGTGTCCTGAGCTGTCCGAAAGGTCAGTGAAACTAAAAAACAAACAACAACATTTAAAACAGGAGCAGGGGGCAGAAGCAGACATGGGCTAGCATTTCGGCTGAGGGGGTGGTAAATTTTCAAATCCTGAGGGGGTACCAGCAGATTGATGGGTGGTTAAAAGGATCGTGAGCAAAAAAGTCCGATTTTTTTATTAAGGTCAAGATTTTTTGGCTTATTTGTCACTAAAATAAGTTAAAATACGCTATTCTGTCTGAGCTCTTTATGTCTAATGAGGGCGGAGCATAGGCCTGAGGGGATCAACCTTTTATTGAAGGGCTTCAGAAGGCCACTACCTTTTCTGCCATTCTCTGCTTAATTGATATCAGATCGCTGATTGCATCAGTACTGGACTGATAAGCAGCGAGAGCAGTTTGCTCTATCAAATTTTTGGATTTTCTTGCATAACCATAAATATCGATATCGATATCGATATCGATCGATATTGAGTTGAAAATATCGATATCGATATCGATATCGAATATCGACGAATTTTGATATCGTCGGAACACTAGTAGGTAGTGCTACCATATATGGTACCCCACGTTCGGGGTCTGTGGTGGCACCATATATGGTACCCTTACCTTCGCGTTGTTACCGGTACCGGATCACTCTGTTCAGATTTCGTACCATATGGTACCACTCTGTTCAGATTTCGTACCATATTGGTACCACTCTGTTCAGATTTCGTACCATATATGGTACCACTCTGTTCAGATTTCGTACCATATATGGTACCACTCTGTTCAGATTTCGTACCATATTGGTACCACTCTGTTCAGATTTCGCACCATATTGGTACCACTCTGTTCAGATTTCGTACCATATATGGTACCACTCTGTTCAGATTTCGTACCATATATGGTACCACTCTGTTCAGATTTCGTACCATATATGGTACCACTCTGTTCAGATTTCGTACCATGGTACCACTCTGTTCAGATTTCGTACCATATATGGTACCACTCTGTTCAGATTTCGTACCATGGTACCACTCTGTTCAGATTTCGTACCATGGTACCACTCTGTTCAGATTTCGTACCATGGTACCACTCTGTTCAGATTTCGTACCATGGTACCACTCTGTTCAGATTTCGTACCATGGTACCACTCTGTTCAGATTTCGTACCATATATGGTACCACTCTGTTCAGATTTCGTACCATATATGGTACCACTCTGTTCAGATTTCGTACCATGGTACCACTCTGTTCAGATTTCGTACCATATACATATGGTACCACTCTGTTCAGATTTCGTACCATATATGGTACCACTCTGTTCAGATTTCGTACCATATATGGTACCACTCTGTTCAGATTTCGTACCATATATGGTACCACTCTGTTCAGATTTCGTACCATGGTACCACTCTGTTCAGATTTCGTACCATGGTACCACTCTGTTCAGATTTCGTACCATGGTACCACTCTGTTCAGATTTCGTACCATGGTACCACTCTGTTCAGATTTCGTACCATATATGGTACCACTCTGTTCAGATTTCGTACCATATATGGTACCACTCTGTTCAGATTTCGTACCATATATGGTACCACTCTGTTCAGATTTCGTACCATATATGGTACCACTCTGTTCAGATTTCGTACCATATATGGTACCACTCTGTTCAGATTTCGTACCATGGTACCACTCTGTTCAGATTTCGTACCATGGTACCACTCTGTTCAGATTTCGTACCATGGTACCACTCTGTTCAGATTTCGTACCATATATGGTACCACTCTGTTCAGATTTCGTACCATATATGGTACCACTCTGTTCAGATTTCGTACCATATATGGTACCACTCTGTTCAGATTTCGTACCATATATGGTACCACTCTGTTCAGATTTCGTACCATATATGGTACCACTCTGTTCAGATTTCGTACCATGGTACCACTCTGTTCAGATTTCGTACCATGGTACCACTCTGTTCAGATTTCGTACCATATATGGTACCACTCTGTTCAGATTTCGTACCATATATGGTACCACTCTGTTCAGATTTCGTACCATATATGGTACCACTCTGTTCAGATTTCGTACCATATATGGTACCACTCTGTTCAGATTTCGTACCATGGTACCACTCTGTTCAGATTTCGTACCATGGTACCACTCTGTTCAGATTTCGTACCATGGTACCACTCTGTTCAGATTTCGTACCATATATGGTACCACTCTGTTCAGATTTCGTACCATATATGGTACCACTCTGTTCAGATTTCGTACCATATATGGTACCACTCTGTTCAGATTTCGTACCGTACCATATATGGCACCGGCACCCATGGCCAAGGGTAGGGGTACCATATATGGTGACGGTATTATGTACCATATGGTACCACCACAGTCGCCGAACGTGGGGGCACCATATATGGTGCCGGTACCATATATGGTACCATTACCCTCGGTACCGGTACCATATATGGTACCGGCACCTTATATGGTGTCGGTGCCATAAACGGCGTTAAGTGCCTGACTGTAATACCTCCCTACACGCGCATTAAGGGGTTGGGGTGTGAGAACAAATTCGGGAGCCGCTCAAAAATCACAATTTTTGGCTAAAAACCGTAAAACAGGGCTGACTATGAAAGCGTTAAGCGTCCGACAGTATAAACACTTACAAAATGCAGAAAAGATAGTGAGTGAGGTGTACCGACGAGACTACACACGATTTTAGTAGATGAAACAACACAAAATAACAAGCAGCACTGACCGACAAGACAAAAATATTGAAATTTTTTCATCAGCTGCGCAATAGGCGTGCGCTACTGACATTAATCTGACAAATCAGTCGGTATTAAATTTCGATTTTCAGCCAGTTTTAGTACTAGCCGAACAGTGCAAACGGCTCAGACCCGCAATCGGTTTGCCGATGACCACATGTGAACAGCAGCCAAGATAGACTAGCATTTCGGCAGAGGGGAGTTAGAATTTTCAAATCCTGTTGAAGGTTGAAGGGACATTAGATTTTCACTAAAATCAAGTTTTTTGGCTTATTTTTCGTAAAAATAATAGGCTATTTTGAGCTCATTTACAGCTAATCTAGGCCTACGTTTATCATAAGTTTCTGCATAAGATTCTTGCAGAAAAATTCCTGAGTGGGTAGGTAGGAGTCTGAGGGCCAACCTCTCGGCCCTTTGATGACACACGTATAACAGGTCATCCGCCGAATGGGGAGGAGGGTTGGCGGGTCTGGCGCCGATCAGGGGTCTGAGCCCAAATTCTATGGAGGGGATTGCGCACTCAAAAAAACGCTCGAAAATCACAAAAATCGCTTTATTGATCTGAAGTACAACTAAAATGTATTGTTTTACAGGAGAAACTTTGCAATTTTGTGTCTGAAATTCTAACAAAAAATCACAAAAATTTGCTGAAAAATACTTGTCAGAAAAATCGGAGCGGGTCGGAAAACTCGTCTTGGTCTCAGAGGGGGTCTGGCCTAAGTCGGGTGGGACAGACCCCGATCCGCCCGTTATATGTATGCCTTTGACCATTTCTGAGCACGTACACATCTTGTTAGTGTTGTTAGGCTCTTTTTTTTTAAAAAAAGCTTTTTTGAAGGCCCATTTCGAAAATTTTTTATTTTATTCACAGTATGGAAATTTGGGGGAAAATCGCTGAATTTAGCCTCAGATATACATTAGAAGTGCAGTTCTATCAATTTCTTGCCTATTCTAAGCCTAAAAATAGGTTTTGTAGGGCAGCAGCCACTCGGTGAGCAATGCTGCAGGTAGAATGTCGACTCTCAGGCTGTAACACTATGTTTGAACCAAAGTATCAGCTTTTGTATTCAAAGTTGCTTCTGATGCATCCTTGCTATATTTCGTGCTAGGAAAAAATTTTGAAAAAAAAATTTGAAATGAAAAATTTTCTTTTGGCTTTCAAAAAAAAATTTTTTTTACAACTCTACATCTTGTGCTACACTCATCTAACCACTACATTGACTTCAATTTCTCATATCAGACAGAAGTGAACTGAAATAAAGACTAACTATTAACTGACCAGTGACAAAGAAGACGAGGGTGAATATAACTCCGACAGAGATGGCGTGTTCCACGTCCACGAACTGGTAGCCGGTGCCGGAGCCAGAGACCACGGCCGTCCGGTAGGCTGGAAACCACCAGCGACCGATCAGAAAGGACAGCAGAAAGACCAAGATCGGACACCAGCGAGCCGTGCTCATCTGGTCGAGGTGGTGTCCGCAGATGGCCTCTGTGTAGAAGTCTGCCACCATTACCAACACCACTGACAGAACCAGCCCCACCAGAAACTCCAGCCAGGACAGGTGCGAGTACTGCAACTCACTTTTGTTTAGTCCTTCAGCTACCGCCGGCACAGTCGGTGTAGTGGTTTAGAACGCAAAGCCACTGTGCGCGTGGTGGTGCGTTCATCCACTCGGCGGGGCAAGTTTCTTGCCGCAAAGAGTTGGTGGTCGGCACAAAGCCCCACCTAGGCCACCGAAAGCTGGTAGGTAAATGGGAACCGACTGGAGCTGCCTAAGCGCCTGAAGCTACAATGGCATGGCAACCACACGTGTTGGGAGAAACGGGAACGGGGACAGCTGCTAACACTGACATAGAAGCGTGTGTGCCGGCTAGTAGTGACACTGTTGGCCTACCTACACTCTCAACAATTGGTACCGGTTAAACAGGCGAACAGATGGATAGAGAAGACAGATTGTAGCATACATGTACTAGGGGGTTACCCCCTTGCCGAAAAGACCAAAGCCCCTCACCCCCGACCAAAAAATACAAGTACTAGTAGTGGCTCCAGGGGCCTGTTGCATAAAATTTATCAGTCTGATACGAACTACACTGATACAAAACAGAACTGATACATATCAGTTGCATTTACAGCGTTGCATAAAAATAATTTCATATCAGCGATCTTTTTTCGAATCAGTCCATGCGCTGATAGGTTTTTGCCTAACTGATACGAAATAAATTAGGACGAATCTTCTGATTTCGATTTTATGTGACCGGAAAAACTCGGTGCAAACAGTCGCTTGGGCCATTCCGCAACGAGATTGAGACAGGTTTACCTTCCAAAAGCCATCTACTGTAAAATTAACAGAAATCAATACGAGATACAGTATGCTTGAACAACCTGTGAGATTTAGGCGTGAAAGGCGGATTCACATATACTTTCCCACCCGGTGGCACTGACACTTCCAAAATCGTTGCCAACCACTCAATTTTTAGACAAGTCAAACTGGGAAGGTGCCACCGGGCATGTTTTAATCAGTCGGCGGCACTTTGTCAGTCCACCGAAGTCTGAGTGAGCGGTTGCGAGTTAGGAAGTGCCCCCGTCTGACAAGCCTATACCGTGTTTATTCCAATAAGCCAACCGCGGCTTATTTGTTTCAGAGTGGTGTGGACACGTGGCTTATTAGAGGGCGTTTGATTTTGAGTATCAAAGAAAGTAAAAATCGTATGGTTTGGGGAGTTACTTTCTCCAAAAACTGTGGAGAAGTAGAAACTCTAAAAGATTTAGTCCTCCTCTTTTCTAAAACCTTAAAATTATGTAGGGTTTCAGAAGCCCTGATTTTGGTTTAAAGAACTAATTATACATACAATGTACGTAGGGGTTTCAGAAGTTATGATTAGCGTTTCCAAGTACTTTGGATAGATTTCAGAAGGCCGAAGGCTTGAAAAGTGTGTTAGAAGGCATAATTATACATAATTTAAAAAGTCGTAATTACGGTTCGAAGTACTAAAGATGGGGTTTTTGCGCGACTTTTAGTTGTCAAACCCGTTTTGAGGCCCAAATAAACGCCGCTGATGAAACCCACTTTTCCACCACACAAACAGGAGAGTTACAGCCAGTTAAAGCTATAAATGCTAAATAATCTGTACATGCATACAAGCAGCAGTGCTTCTGGATCGTTGTCGCTTCGATTAGTACAAGTTCCTCATCAAACAAGTCCATTTTTGTGCAAAAGATGGGTTCCTAACCACCTCTCATGACTGATAAAAGTGGACTGATACTGATACCAAATAATTTCCGTTCGTATCAGTGCACCGGTTTTATGCAACGCAATTTTCGTTGGACTGATATTATCAGTCGAATTTGCACTGATACAAAACAGTAATGGACTGATACCACTTGCTTGCACTGTTACGAAAAGTTTTATGCAACGCAATACATTTACACTGATTGAAATTGGACTGATATTATCAGACTGATAACTTTTATGCAACGCCCCCCAGTATTTTACAAACTGGCTCAGAAATCAGAAATTTTTAGCCTAAAATTCGCTTGAAAAGCCTTTGGAAACCGAATTTGGCCCTTTTTTGTCATTTTTTGCATGTTTTCAGCTCTAAAACGCTATTTGGCAGCTTAAAATAGCGATTTTTAGCGTCCTTACTGAAAAAAACGTGCCAAAAACGCATTTCCAGGGGTTCTGGAGCTTTCTGAAATTTCGGCCGCCCCTCGACCCCCACCTGAGGAAAAACCCCTACCCCTCTCCCCCAGATAGGCCCGGAGCTGTTACATGTATGGATAGTAGATATAAAGTGACTTACACTGTGGAACAACATGGTGAGCAGGAGGAAGGGCACGTAGAGCAGCGCCGACATCAGAGTTGTGAGGGCGTAGAGACGTTTGGCCCCTCCGATCTCGACCGAAATGCGACGGAAGGCATTGTCGTAGCCGGTTTGCATCAGCAACGCCACTATCAACACCAACACTCCACCCTGAATAAGAAACTGCTCATATGGAAAGGTGAAACAGTTAGGCATGTGCAAGAGTGTAGCTGGGAATCGAACCCAGCACCTTTGGATTTCCGGTCCAATGCACTAACCACTATGCTACACGCCGATGCCAGACTAACACTTTAACTAGAGCCCTGACAGGCCAGACAAACAATGCCGAGCGGACCAATGGCCTCAACCGCAAACCCTAGGTTGACTATGACCGGTCACACATAACAGGGGGTCTGAGCTCTGCCCTTAGCGATCGACTGGAACTAGCCAGTTCTAGCAGAAACCGGAACCGGAATTCCGGTCGATTGCTAAGTCTTACAATTAATTCTAGCAATTCTACTCTTCAAAATTGTAAACAAAACGTGAATTGGTACCGAAACCGATAGGACACCGTCGTCAGGGATGGGTTAGACGGACGGACAGATGGACAGACGGATGGGCAGACAGACAGACAGACAGACAGACAGACAGACAGACAGACAGACAGACAGACAGACAGACAGACAGACAGACAGACAGACAGAATGGACAGACAGACCGGACAGACAGACCGGACAGACAGACCGGACAGACAGACAGACAGACAGAGACAGACAGAATGGACAGACAGACAGACAGACAGACAGACAGACAGACAGACAGACAGACAGACAGACAGACAGACAGACAGACAGACAGAATGGACAGACAGACCGGACAGACAGACCGGACAGACAGACCGGACAGACAGACAGACAGAGACAGACAGAATGGACAGACAGACAGACAGACAGACAGACAGACAGACAGACAGACAGACAGACAGACAGACAGACAGACAGACAGACAGACAGACAGACAGACGTTACCAAGCTACAAGTACCTTATGATCGGCGAGGCCGAACCACTGCATGGCGTGATAGAAAATGTGGTTGAGTCCGCTTTGGTGCTCATGGGTTTCGGCTAAAATCATCGCAATTATTCAGAAGAAGAGATAAACTCAACTCCATCACCGACCATGTTCGTGCTCTATCGATATGTCTCTATCCATCAGAATCATGGCCAGAAAACCCAGCACTAGGAGAATGGTGCCCCGAACCTGAAAACCCGTCACCATTTGGTTTCAACAGTACACAATAACAGTCTAATAATTTTATTCAAGTCGTCTAACAACAAAAATCTGATTTCTAAAGAGGCGTGTATACCTTAGCAGGGTTGGTTTTTCCACGAACTAACGTGGTTAAGGCAGCGATGACAACTGGCGAACTGTGCTCAAAAATGAGTATTGACCTGAAAGAACAGTAGATATCAGAAAAATCTATTACCATCTTTACCAACTTTCAAAAACGTTTTTTCTTTGACTTTCAAAAATTTTGTTCTACTAGCCAAGCTTTACAGATTTTCAGATCAGATACAACATCAAAGGTTCAAAATTAGAAGCTGCTTCAAAGGCCTTTAGAAGAAATTAGACAAACAGAATAAAAAACAGCTCGCTTATGAACCAGAAACTGTCAGTACCTCAACGGCCCGCACAAAGTAATACCGTAGAACCATAAAACATTGACTAGACACGACAGAAAGGATAGCTGAATGATTTTCATCCACTAAAACAGCACAACATCCGTTTCAAAATGGTAAGAAATACAAGAATTGTCGTATTTACTTGACTCCTTCTGATCGGCTGACCGCCGTGGAATGGCTTTTGCAGCGGAACCAACAGAAACGACGCACTAAAAAGCGGAGCATTTGGCTAAATCATAGCTTTACTGAAAACAAACGCACCCCAATTTGAGAGAAAACAGCAGCTGAACAACATGCACCGATTTTAGCAGATCGCTTATGATAAAGACACCAATGCATTTGAAGGCTTTTATCACGGCTAACAACACACCGTAATAAAGGGTCCTAAAACTGACACATTAGTTTGTCTTCCTCGTCACAAGTCATCAGGCGTTCCCATACATGAGCAGACTTGGCTGGGTAACCTGGCAGACATACACCTCGTTCTTACAGTACCTAAGTTCTTACCCTCTAGCCGAAAAGTCCTTCACGAACCGTTTCGGGTATTCTGACCCTACCCATAATAGAAAAGAAGTTTCTAATTTTATTACCGGATCATCTGGACTCAATTAGGGAGGGACGCAGATTTAAACTGTATCAGGAAACACCCACCGACCACAGCCGCAACCCACGGTCTCAGATTTTTCCCGGGACATGACACCAAAATAACAAAAACTGATAACCTGCGAGGGAGACAGAAGAACTTACTTTGAGCTTTGTTGTGGCACCGGTTTCTTGTCTCTCTGTAGAAGAATGTCATGCGCCAACATTTCCCTTAACGCAGTCTCACACTACAAACGGACTCACATCAAGTCATTAATAAGATCTTTCTTTCACCCCGAAAGCTTGGTCACACGCCCTGACAAGCCAATTTGCTTAGTTTTACCGTTTTTACGCGCATGACCAGTTAAGTGCCTGACATTAAAAGCCAAGAACAAGAAGCTGGGCGAGACTTGATGGAAAGCGAAAGAACTAATTATAGACAACCGCAAATATAACGAAACTGTACATAACAAAGGGCAGAAAACCCTTGAATAAGAACAATAAACGCAGTTCTACAGCCAAACCTTTATTCACAATCTGCACTGCATAAGCAATAGACAAGGCACATGTGACTACAAATTCCAGAAATCGTTCACATCCCGTATCTCAATTTCCACTCCGTTTTTCGTCAGCAAGTAGATATTTTGGCTTCGACAAATACTCGCCCCCGATTTAGCGACTGTTCTACAGAACTTTCTCAGTATTGGTGATTTGGCATCACGCAAATAAAGACGCACAACTGGCGAGCTAGAGAATTTGAAAAAGTTCTCAAACAACTCTTTAACTGTCTTCACAGGCCATTTGTCTAAGGAGCCACCTACACAAAGGTCTGTGAGAGAGGCAAATAACAAGGGAATAGTGACAAAGCACTGTCGATGGGCAATTTGGCGGGGGTTCAATTCAAGGTATAAAACTCTGACACCACTACGAACGCTAAAATCAATAGATTCACAGCACTTAACCGGGTCTCTCAATTCCATACCGTAGACTGCAAAATGTTCTAGCTTCGAAAATTTGCTGCATGTCTCGAAAAATTCGTAAATTTCCCGCTGACTCCACTGCTCGAGATCATCGAGATAATCAGCAGAAAGCCAACGACAAAAAGGGACCATATTAATATGTAAAGTTCTAAGCATTGTGCATTTGGATAAGATACTGATAAGACAGAAATTATGTAGAAGGTACTTGTCAAAGCCCAGATGTAAGCAAGTGAGCGTTTTGGTGACTTTGGACAGGAATTCTAGAAAAAATGTCTTAAACCTACACGAGCCGTAGTCAAAAAAACAGCCAATGCAACGCACAGACGTTAGGTTGGACAGGTCACAGTCAAACAGAAAAGAGCACAAATCAAGCAGCAGCACAAAATGGTCGTTTTCCTTGCAGCTCTCGTGACCGTCATGCATGTAGCAGCCAGAATCTGACGTGAATTGAATGGACTGAAGGTGGAACCGATCCTTATGAATTACAAACAACTGCCGAATTTGTTCAACCACCGCTTCGTTGTATTGTTGAGCAGGATCGTCCCGACAACACATCGAAAGCTCCAACTGCCTCACTTGAATCAGTGGCAGCAGGTTCTCTAGCGCATTCAACCATCTGTTGGACTGAAAATCAGGTCCAAGTATTTCCAAGTAACATTCTAATATTTTGAGTAAAAATACGTGCTGGATGGGCCAGGAGGCTGAGCGTTTGCGGCGCCCCACTATGTGAACGGAATTGAATAAAACTACACTCAACTGTAATGCCCAGCGTAACCTAAAGCTAAACCTACCAGTACTCGCGTGCCTATAGAGTTGTAAAAAAATTTTTTTGAAAGCCAAAAAAAGCTTTTTTTATGAAAATTTTTCATTTCGAATTTTTTTTTCAAAATTTTTTTCCTAGCATGCAATATAGCTTGTAGGAGATGCAAGAATGCATAGTGTTGTTAGGCTCTTTTTTTTTTAAAAAAAGGCTTTTTTTTAAAAAAAAAGCTTTTTTTTTGAAGGCCCATTTCGAAAATTTTTTATTTTATTCACAGTATGGAAATTTTGGGGGGAAATCGCTGAATTTAGCCTCAGATATACATTAGGAGTGCAGTTCTATCAATTTCTTGCCTATTCTAAGCCTAAAAATAGGTTTTGAAGGGCAGCAGCCACTCTGTGAGCAATGCTGCAGGTAGAATATCGACTCTCAGGCTGTAACACTATGTTTGAACCAAAGTATCAGCTTTTGTATTTAAAGTTGCTTCTGATGCATCCTTGCATCTTCTACAAGCTATATTTGAGGTTAGGAAAAAATTTTGAAAAAAAAAATTTCGAAATGAAAAATTTTCATAAAAAAAGCTTTTTTTTTGGCTTTCAAAAAAAAATTTTTTTTTACAACTCTAAGAATGCATCAGAAGCAACTTTAAATACAAAAGCTGATACTTTGGTTCAAACATAGTGTTACAGCCTGAGAGTCGATATTCTACCTGCAGCATTGCTCAGAGAGTGGCTGCTGCCCTTCAAAACCTATTTTTAGGCTGAGAATAGGCAATAAATTGATAGAACTGTACTGCTAATGTATATCTGAGGCTAAATTCAGCCATTTTCCCCCAAAATTTCCATACTGTAAATAAAATAAAAAATTTTCGAAATGGGCCTTCAAAAAAAGTTTTTTTTTAAAAAAAGCCTTTCTTTTAAAAAAAGAGCCTAACAACACCAGACATGGGCAAAGGGGGGGCTGAGGGGGGTTGGCCCCGCCCATCAGGCTCTGATCCTCCCCCCATCAGCCGGCCGCTACCCCCATCAGGAATTTTTGGGAAGAATTTTGTATAGAAAATTATGATAAAAATATGCCTGGAATAGGCGTAAATGAGCTCAGAATAGCTAATTTTAACTTATTTTAATGAAAAATAAGCCAAAAAACCCTGATTTTCGCCAAAAATCGGACTTCTTGGCTTACCACCCCCTCAGCCCCCCATCAGGCGCTCCTACCCCCCATCAGCCCCACCTCAGGAATTGAAAATTCTACCCCCCCCCATCAGCCGAAATGCTAGTCCATGTCTGACCAACACTACATGCCTAGTTGCACTTAGATGTGCGTTAAGAGGCGTTGCGGGTGGCCCTGACACCACCTGGGTCGCTTTTTTACACCACCATATATGGTACCTGTACCAATGCGAAGGTAGGAGCAGACATGGGCGAAGGGGGGGGCTGAGGGGGGTTGGCCCCCATCAGGCTCTGACCTACCCGCCCTCAGCCGGCCGCTACCCCCATCCGGAATTTTTTTGGAAGAATTTTGTATAGAAATTATGTGGGGGTACCGTATATGGTAACGGTACCTACCATTATACGGTGCCACTAGCCTAGGTATCGGTACCATATATGTGGTGTTGTCGGTACCATAAACAGCGCTAAGTGCCTTCTGAAGTCTGGCAGGCAGCTAAGTTACCCTTGGTACTATTTTCGTATCAAATTTGGTTGAATTCCGATTATATAGTCGGGCACTACAATACAAACGATTAGACGTGGAGCACCTGTATAAAAGCTTCCATACATGTAACAGGGGGGTCTGGGGGGTCGGCCCCCCACCCGAAATAGGCCAGACCCCCCCCGGATGGGACCCCCCCCCCCCCCCCCGAGACGATTTCACCGACCCCCCCCCCTCCGATTTTTCTGGCAAGTAAATTTTCGAGCAAATTTTTGCAATTTTTTACAATTTCACGCACAAAAATTGCCAAAATCGCCTGCAAAACAGCACTTTTTAGCTGTATTTCAGCCCAAATTAGCGATTTTTGGCAATTTTTAGCCGAAAAATTGCGATTTTTTCGATTTTTGAGCGTTTTTGAGTGCCCACCCCCCCACCCCCCAAATTTGGGCTCAGACCCCCCCGGCCGGCGCCAGACCCCCCCAACCCCCCCTCCCCCCATCGGCGGATGACCTGTTACATGTATGAAAGCTTCCCTTAAATACAACTAACCTTAAATGCTGTCCCGTTTACAAGGACGGACGATATAGTACGATGGTTCTCATCAAAGTGCCAGTTCAATTGCAGTTGGGTGTCCAAAAGCCAGACGTAGGGGTCTCTGACTCTGGTGCGCAGTCGCTCACAAACCAATTCCAGTCGCATTTTCTGCTTTGTGCAGTTAACGAGACGCCGCAAAATCAAATCGATCACGTCATCACAGCAGTCCATAAATGGACAGCTTCCCTGAGGCGGTGGAATGAAGGGCTCGACTGCTGCGTCAGAAAGCTCCATTTCATCCTGAAAACTGCCAGACGACATCGCTTTAGAAAAGAACCGCATTTATGGCTATTCGATTTCGGTTTCGCTGTTTTCTGCACCGAGTAATATTGAAATATCAATATTTTTCGGTGGTTTCACTATTTTTTCATTAGACCATAATTCGCTAATTACTGCCAACTAGGGGATATTTATATACTTGAAAAACAGGCCATCCGGGGCGTGCCCTGTACTGATGTAGCGATCATTAGACTAGACTCGTCAGGTGAAGAGCTTCTTTCAAATCATATGTATATACAGTATAGATAAAAAAATGTCCCATCGCTTTTTCGGCCTTCACTCAAACGTTCCGTTCTCAGTCACTTCTTTACCGATTTGGCTCAAATTTTCAGCAAAAATTAACAACATGGTGTTGGCTAAATATTCCGCAAGTGTGGTGCCAAAATTCCGACTCATACTGGTTTTATGACCCGAAAACTAGGAATGAGGGTGGTCCACGCAAATTTAATTTTTTTCGGTAATACAAGGAGTACAGGCCTGAAACTTGCAGGAATGATTGGTGTTGCTATTGGGCATAACATACTAAGCGGGCAGCCCTGTAGCTCAAAGGGCACTAAAATGGGGGAATTTCAAAAACATGACGAAATAGGACTTTCTTCGTAAAATCGGCAAAATGACGATTCTAAAGATTTTCAATTTTCAAAAAACGCTGCAGGGATGGTTACTATGGTGTGGAACAGAGTTTAAATATCAGGTTCGTATATTTGTCGAACTTCCTGCTACAATCTACGTTGATTAACAAGAGATTCAGTGCTTTGATTCTAGAAGGTGCAGATTTCTTAACTATGGGATTTTCACTCATGTTTTTGAAATTCCCCCATTTTAGTGCCCTTTGAGCTACAGGGCTGCCCGCTTAGTATGTTATGCCCAATAGCAACACCAATCATTCCTACAAGTTTCAGGACTGTACTCCTTGTATTACCGAAAAAAAATAAATTTGCGTGGACCACCCTCATTCCTAGTTTTCGGGTCATAAAACCAGTATGAGTCGGAATTTTGGCACTAAACTTGCAGAATATTTAGCCAACCATGTTGTTAATTTTTGCTGAAAATTTGAGCCAAATCGGTAAAGAAGTGACTGAGAACGAAACGTTTGAGTGAAGGCCGAAAAAGCGATGGGACATTTTTTTTTATCTATACTGTATAACATGATCATTTTGGACGATTTCGAAATTTTGATAAAAATAATCGATGTTTATCGATCGATAGAGCGTGTCAATTTGCGCGGTGCGGACATTAGGGGTATAAATAAACCAAAGTTCCCTGATCTGTTAACACTGTTGTTATCAACGTTACTGTAACATGAATTTTTAACGGTAAATCATACAACTCCAACTTGTATTATACATACCTTTCTAACGTAATTAGATGCAGACTCTGTCCGTCCTCTGCCACCACCAGCAGCAAAACACCAAGCCAAGCAACGCATAATAATAGGCCTATGCTATTTTTACATCCCAACACCAGCGCGAATGAATCAGCTCGCAGGCTTCGCCACCATCCCCTCATTCGATCAGAACTCACAAAATTACTACCTCACCACTTCGCAACTATCAGACAGACCGACCGCGCCACCAATCCTTCACACGTGAAACTAGTTTGACGGGGACGGAGGACGCCACCTCCCGGCGGGCACAAATCGGTAATATCGAATCGGCGCTGGGGGAATCGGCGCTCGGCGCTAATTTTTGAGTTGTTGCGTGAACATCTAAAATACTAAGAAGCGCGAAATCTAAATTCTTCTGTTGCGTGAACATCTAAGATACCATAGCGCGAAATTTAAATTCTAAACGCATTATTTTCGAAATTTCTCGTTGTGCGAAGGATTGCCTTACGATTATTTCTGATTTGCAATATACACTGTAAACAACCCTTCAAGGACTCGACTGAATTCAAGGATTCGACCTCTTCAGAAGCCGCAGTAGTTTCTAATGTCCACATCAGTGAACATTAGACCGATAATAACTTCACAGCTGCCTTAGCTCCATTCCGTTCTAGAGGAACGGCTTTTTATCACCTACTAGGCATCGATAAATATCGATTATCGATTATTTTTTTGCCAAAATTCCAAAATTTCCAAGTGGTCATGCTATATATCATTTGAAAGCCCTTCGCCTGACGAGTCTAATGATCACTACATCAGCGTAGGGCACGCCCCGGGGGCCTGTTTCGCCAAATATAAAAGAACCCCTAGAGACGCATCAGTACAGGCACTCTCCGGAGGGCCTGTTTTCCAAATATAAAAACACCATTAGAGGAACGCATCAGTATAGGGCATGTTCCGGAGGCGTATACTCATAAGAAAGTTAATTAATATATAGTCCATTTCTGACGTTCCCTGATTCCCCCAGCTACACCTAGCCCGGTTTTGTTCACAAGTTTTGAAGTAGTGATGATAGGCGTTTCCATCATCATGAGATAAATTATTGCTGTCTACATTGTATTTGACTTGTATGTGTATAACACTCAGGCACTAACGCCGTTTATGGTACTGGCACCTTATTTGGTACCGGTACCTAGGCTAGTAGCACCATATATGGTACCTCTACCTTCGAATTGGTACCTGTACCGGTGCCATATATGGTACCACTTCATTCATATTTCATACCATACATTTTTTGTTGTTGTTGTTGTTGTTGTTGTTGTAACTTTTTGTCCTTTCGGACTAGGAGTAGCCAACTGCTATAGAGCAGGAAGAGACACAAGGTCCGGCAGCCTCTTTAACAACAACCCTCCCCTTTTCTGTCGGATGGTGCAAGACAGCTAAAGTTTGGTCCCCATTATCTACTTGCCATTGCTTACTTTCGACGGCCTGGGTTGGGCTTTGTGTCGACTACTTCCCATCGTCTCAACAGGTTTCGAACCCGCAAACACACCGCTTCCACGGGTGCCGGGGCCACCGTGACACACCCATGCATACATACATGGTACCGGCACCCATGGTCATGGGTAGGGGTACCATAAACGGCGTTAAGTGCAGACTGTATAAATAGTGCATATCATTTTTGTAGAGATGACGGTGTGCTTAACTTGATTTCTCCAGTGAAAATGTTGGAAGCTAAAGCGCGTTCAGCGGAAACCTTAGCTTCACCCACTGAATTCAGTTTATCCGATTTGTTCAGCGAAGTAAATGTTACCAGCTCAACGTTAGACAGGTGTGTTAGGTACAAATAGATCATTTCAGTTCCTAAAATGTACATTGTATTTGCACGTCAGAAAAAGCATTACGTCCTTATTTATTCTGAACAAGCACCGTATAGTCTTTTAGCACTTTTAGCCAGTGGCGATCCAGGGGGGTAGGGTGGGTACACCCCCCTTTGCGGTGGAGGTAGGAAGAAAAATTTTGTCAAAAACACCGCCTATTGGCCAGTGCTACTGTTGTTTGGGTATGGGGTTTTCAGGAATCGGTTCGGTGTGGGTAGGTATTTTTCGGCATACCCAGGAATCGGTTCGGTATGGGTAGGTATTCGCAAAAATACCGGTATACCGGTATTTATTCGGTATTTGCTGAAAATGCTTTACAAAGTCAAAACACTGAATTTCTCATTTACAAGGCCATGGATTTAGTCATTTCCAAGGTCAGAGGCTAGAACACTGTTAGTTTCACTGAAGTGAAAATCGTTTCTATAAATAATTTTGGCTAAGAGAAATGCTTCCATTGTACCGTAGTTTTAAGGCCTACTAGTGTACAGTACGGAGATCTAATCAGCAGTAAAAAACGCCGGGTTATTTTATTGATTTTGATTGTACTGTACATCAAGTACATAGAGACTTGATTATTAAGCAGCAGTGTAAGGTTTAGCGAAAACTAGACAAACGCTTTCTAATGACAAAGCAAGTTTGGGACAGGGAGTAGGATGGATGGATGGATGGATTGTCCGGGCGGGGCCGTGGTAAATTAACCCCTGCGTTAGGCCACACTGCTTGCCCATCACGCACACCCATATCATCCTGCCCTTCCATCGATGCCTTCGCTACTAGCCGGCACACATGCTCGGTGTCAGTCTGGTCGGGTCTCAGTGGTAGCTGTCCCCGTTCCATATGTCCCAACACATGTGCGGTTGCTATTGTAGCTTTTAGGTGCTTAGGCAGCTCCATTCGGTTCCCAACGACCGCTTGGTGCGCCCCAGAGCCTGCAGACGGATCCCCAAGCATAGTTGGTCTCTCAGACACCTCCTGACATCGTGGTCTTCTCCTCCAACGCGGAATGCTTCAGGGAGCGGCTTTTGGTGCAACGGCACATCCAGTCGGTTCCCATTTACCTACTCACTGTCACCAGCTTTCGGTGGCCTGGGTTGGGCTTTGTGCCGACGACCAACTCTTTGCGGCAAGAAGCTTGCCGCGTCGAGAGGATGAACGCGCGACATCGCGCACAGTGGCTATGCGGCCTAAACCATTACACCAACTGTGCCGGCGACAGGGAGTAGGGTCAGAGGACTAAAAATCCTTCAAATTCGATATTTTGGGAGGACATCGTAATAGAATGCGTTTCTGCATACCCCAAAAACGCAAAATTACAAAGAAAACATTGTGATCATAGGGAATTTTCGATAAAAATTGCACTAAGCTGGACAAAAAATACCGATTCCCAAATACCTGGGTATTCCGAAAATAATCGGTATACCCGGTATGGGTATTTATTAAAATACCTGGAATGGGTAGGTATTTATTGGGTAGGTATTCCCAAAAATACCCATTTTTCGGTATGGGTTCGGTATACCCAATCAACAGTAGCCAGTGCCATGCCATAATGATGACAGAAGTATAAATCCGCCTTAAGGCTGTCTGTATTATGTAGAAGGGGGAACATGTTTAACTTGCGCAGCTGGTTACGGGTGTATAATTCCATATTTTAGCCCAAGCGCAAGCTTTTCCCGCATTAGCGCTACCGTATTTTCTCGCCGAGCGCCGAGCGCCGATTCCCCCAGCGCCGATTCGATATTACCCACAAATCGCCTCCTCGCCTCCCCAAGAAATTGGAAAGTTGGAAAATAGAAAATATGAAAAATGGAAAATGCGTCCCAACAGTTTGGAAATTAGGAAAACATGCAAAAGACAAGAACAACCAACATAACCCGATGCAAAAAATTTACATATCGGTAACGCCGGCAATTCGTCGACGTTCTCCGAACGTGAATCCTCCTTCGTTGTACCATATGTAAAGAACGGTTGGAGGTCGACGTGGTTTTGTATCTGTGGTAGGTTATCTTAATTTCTTGAATGAACGCTAACTAACGCTAACTTACCATGACTGCTTAATGGAAACGGGTCGGACGTTCTGGAGAACGTTGAGTATGTAATGACACCCTGTTTTCTGCTTGTAAGTGTTCGCGTTGTCCGTTGGTTTAGGCAGCTGATACAATAAGCCGAAGAGCGGTATGAGATCCCGTTATCACAATGGACTCATGCCTTTGCAAAAGTGCCACGACAGAAAATGACCGTGATTGTGGAGTTTTCGTCTGTCCTTTTGCTGCGTCCATCTCATCTAATTCTCGCATTTTAGCTGCACAATTACGTATTCTAACAGCAGTTGAGCACTTCCATGCACAATGCATGCACGTACGTACTGTATTTGTTTCGTAACATCACTTGCAGGCTGATATGTTGCACTAGAGGCAGCTTTGTGCCTACCTACCAATCTTTTTGCGCGCAAGATAGCATCAACAGTTTGGATTTTCTGCTGTGATACAGTACGTAACGTATGTAAGTGCATTTTTAGTCATTTGTGATACTGCGTTTTCATACTCTTGTTACATTTTCGAATTTTAGATTTACATAGATTTAGATTGCTAGATTTGGTACCAATGCATTTTAAGTACATGTATTTAATGGTGCTTGCTTTTACATAAGTTAAAGTGTTTTCTCTTTTTCGTCAACACTGTGACTACATATTGACGCTGCCTGCAATTTATAAATCAACTTCGAGATCTATCCTCAAACAGAATACCTAAGCCGATTTACAGTCATAAACCCGACTCCGACTCTATGTCAGCTTAGATTTAGGTTTGCTGTCAGGCGAACAACGGCAGTGTTAACACGTAGATAAATGGTTAGCACCGTTTTTATGGGAAGCCAAAGGGAGTCTGTGTGCAAGGCCACAGCATACGAGTTATTCAGCTTTAGCTTGCCAGGGACGGACTTGCACACAACAGCAAGATTTTTATATTTCGACTTATTGAATGAAACAATTTCGAGACAAGTAATCGTTTCCAGTATGAACTGTTGCGCTCAGTTTCTTCATTTTGCCAGTACTATGTACAGCTTATTTCCTTTCTCTTATGGTGTAACTTGCGATTTTCCAACTCTCCTACTTTCGGGGAGGCAATTTGTGACATTGGAAAAATCGGAAAGCTTGGTGTACCACTGTGTACCACACCACACGTCCTCACCGTTTCCGTTTTTCTGGGGAGGCGATTTGTATACGCGCCGAGGACCTGTATTGTTCCGAGATCAATAAATGCGGTAGTGAATTTAAAGTACGACGGGCCAGTATTGAAATTTACTGAACTGTTTGAGGATGCTGAAAACGACAAATAACACGATCCTATGAAAAGTTACGGCTGAGCCGCAAAAAGTACGTAGAGTTTTTCTATGAAATTCGAGAAAAATAGGCCAAGAAATCAACCCCCACCCCCGCGGCGCAATATACAGTGTGCATTGTCGCAAGAGTAGAATCGCCTAGCTAGTAGACAAACCGTATAAGACATTAGTTTTGTCCTGTGCAAGTCAGGTTTGACTCAAAGAGAATTTGAGCCCATACACAAGTCAACGTTTGCTTTATGTAATACATACCTACTATGAATCATTATAAAAACTTAAGCTCAACAACAGTACAACAATGCGTCCTCTACCATACCCTTAATCATATTTACCAATCGCATTTCTCCAAGCTTGGGATTTTTGCCCAGACTTTCAGGCTGCTTCAGTAGTGCCAGCAAAACTGGCGCGAATGTTAGCAGGTCATACTTCAGACATTTCCTGTATGATCTCTGCACTTGTTCTAAGGTGAACGGTGGAGGTCTACCAAGATATTTTGTCAGAGTGCTGTAGTAGTGAGCCAGCACTTGCTCCTCAACACGATGCCGACTGTCCACGTCTGTAGACACACTGAGCAGACGTGCTAGATCCTCTGCCATATTACCCGGGTGACACACCTGCAACGTGTATTTTGGAAGTTAGTGGTTAGATCGGCCAGTCAGTCAGTCACTCGGTCGGTCGGTCGGTCGGTCGGTCGGTCGGTCGGTCGGTCGGTCGGTCGGTCGGTCGGTCGGTCGGTCGGTCGGGTCGGGTCGGGTCGGGTCGGGTCGGGTCGGGTCGGGTCGGGTCGGGTCGGGTCGGGTCGGGTCGGGTCGGGTCGGGTCGGGTCGGGTCGGGTCGGGTCGGGTCGGGTCGGGTCGGGTCGGGTCGGGTCGGGTCGGGTCGGGTCGGGTCGGGTCGGGTCGGTCGGTCGGTCGGTCGGTCGGTCGGTCGGCGATTCTTGCCTGCCAATCGACAATTCCCAACAATTGATTGGTTGCCATTCCACTGCATTCATCTTTTTCCCAAATCATATTCTGACAGTGAAAATCGCCATGACACAGGACGTCGGGCAGGCCTCCTAACTGATCGTTCAACTTGTACAGATAGGTCCAGTCTTCCTGTTTTTGACACAGGGTCATAGCCTTATCGATTACCGATCCAAAATACTCAGGATAGCGTTGGTTGAAGTCTTGCAATGACTGTTTACCGATTTCATGAATTACCGGCGGGTGACCCCCATCTCGTAGACTGTGCGCCCAACTTGAATTTACGGTCGGTTGTCGCCAGCTGTCGTTGCTCAGGGACCAGCTCTGTAGTGCTGCTACGTTTTCTGCCACCTGCAAAATGGTGTTCTCTCTTAACTGTTGTATGCAAATTTTATCTATTAACATTCAGTAACTGGTCCAGTGTCAAGCCATCGGCT
The DNA here is from genome assembly GCA_030248155.1 of Sabatieria punctata. Lineage (NCBI taxonomy): Eukaryota > Metazoa > Nematoda > Chromadorea > Araeolaimida > Comesomatidae > Sabatieria > Sabatieria punctata. The sequence continues at coordinate 151,554 of JASANB010000353.1, forward strand.
AAAAGTGACTCAATTCCATGCGAGAGATCCTCCAATATCAATATTCCCTGTTGCTCGTCAGTCATCAACCGGCTATAGTAGCTCTGAGGAATGGCTAGGCCTTTGGGCGGATTTTCTTTAAATAACTGGTAAATAGTACACTCACAAGCGTGTGCCTGAAGGATTTTTTACGTTTGTTTTTTTCCATTTTGCATTTTATCAACCTTACTTTAGGAAGTGAAAAATTGTCGACGAAATCTTGAACAGTTTCCAGTGAAGTGTCTCCTTTCTGTTTCAAAGCTTTCAAAGTCTCAGTCCAATGAACAATAGCAGGGACCTGGTATATTTTCCAAAATGGCAGTAAAGTCAGAGCAAATTATGAGAAAATATACCTTTGCCGCAATGCTTCTTGGTAAGGAAGGCAGATCGGGCTCCCATTCGATTTTTATTATATAAATCAGCGACAGAAATCCTTTTCCGTAAGGAATAGGAGTGACGGAAAAGTTTTTAGCTGAGGCATCGCTTCCAAGGACAGATTTAAGCTGCTCTTCCAGCCATTTCAAGGTAAACGTTGTTTCGCCTACACTCATTTTAGCCACTAATGTCTAGGCAAGGCCGTTTATGGTGACAAAACATTATTGATAAGACTGGTTTAAACTTGAGCGCAACCAGACAGACAGACAGACAGGTGTCTAGTCGGTAGTAACAGAGGAACTGAAATCTATATATAAAATTTACATTTTCCATCTACTAACAGGGTGTTTCAGGGGATGACAACCTTTCTTTTTGCTCATTTTCCGCAAATTTCGACAAAATAAGCTGAAATTTGGAACACATGTGCCCAAATAGTGGGAATGTTTTGTTAAAGTTTGGTGCGACAACCCAATCCCTGAGAAATTATGGAACATGCGAAAATGAAATTTTAGCGTGAAAATGGAAACTTTTCTTTTCGCTGTAATTTCCGTAAATGCATCTTAATTTGGTCGAAATTTGCGGAAATGGCAGCAAAAAGAAATGTTGGCATTTTTGGGAAACCTGTACATAAAAATCAAAACTCCATTCATGTTAGAACAAACAGTAATAGTGAATGAATGCTGTCTTATAAATTGTACTACTACAGTATACATTTTGAACAACTTTGCCATCATTGTACGTTCACGTACCTAAGTTAACAAAGCATCAAGCTTGATGCATATAATCAGTTGCAGCTAAGGCGTCTTCAGCCATTCCTATCACCATATTAAGCAAGCGTTTTTCTGCTTCTTTAGGCTTCTCGCCCAAACTTTCCGGTTTTTTAAGCAACGCCAAAAGCACCGGCGTGAAAGTGAGTAGATCGTATTTGAAACACCTGCCATACGACTTTTGCACGTCGTCCAACGTGAATGGAGGTGTTCTGCCCAAATTTCTTTCCAACCTTTTGTAGTAGTGAGTCAGCACTTGCTTTTCTATTTTTCTCCGCGTTTCAACGTCAGTGGAAACGGTAACAAAACGCGCCAAGTCTTCGGCCATGTTTCCAGGATGACAAAGTTGCCAATCGATGATGCCCAACAGTTCATTCTCGCAATGTTTCGACCAAATCATGTTCTGACAGTGAAAATCGCCGTGACACAAAACGTCCGGCAAACCCAGTTCTTCATTCAAATGGTACATGTAAGTCCAATCTTGCTGATTTTGGCACAGTACCAACGCTTTATCGATTATTGATCGAAAATAATCAGGATACAGCTGAGCCAGCTCCAACAGAGACTGTTTAGTGATCCGGTGAACTAGCGGCGGACGCCCTCCGGTCCGGATTGTTTGTTCGACGTTTGAATTTACCGCCGGCTGTCGCCAGTTGTCGTGATTCAGGGACCAAGTTTGAAGAGCCGCTATGTTTTCTGCAACCTGGAAAAAAAGAATTTTTTAATAAAAATGTTAATAACCAAAAAAGTTGGAGAATAAGCATTTTTTGTAAAATATCGAACTTTTATAAACTGGTCTCACACTAAACAGTTGTGCGACTGACAAACCAACAGCCACTAAAGATTCAGTTCCGTGCGAGAGATCTTCTAGAATCAGTATTCCTTGTTCATCCTCAGACATCAATTGACCGTAATAGCAGTGAGGAATTGCAAGACCTGTAGGCGCGTTTTCTTTGAATAAGTGATAAATTGTGCATTCACAAGCATGTGCCTGAAATGTTCCCGTTTTTAATTATAAAATAGGTAGATTGAAATAGATTTCTACTTTTTCCAAAGAAAAGTTATCGACAAAATCTTGAACACTTTGCAGAGAATTGTCTCCCTTTTCCTGCAAAGTTTTCAAAGTTTGGCTCCAATGCGTGAGCGCGGGAATCTAAAAAGTTTTAAATTCAAAAGTGAAACTCGGATACAAAATGTACTTTGACCACTACGCTTCTGGGTAAAGAAGGTAGATGGGCGTTCCATTCGATTCCAACGATAAAAATTTCCGACAAAAATCCCTTTCCAAAGGGAATAGGAGTTACAGAAAAATTTCTAACCGATTCTTCAGTGTTGAGAGTAGATTTTAGTTTACGTTCCAGCCATTTCAAAGTAAAATCTGACTCTCCAATGTTCATAGTGGCTGGCAGTGGCTATTATAGCAGCAGCTTCGTACCAAATAAAGTGGACACAGTGTAAACGAAAGCTTTGATATGCGTTGTTTATGTAAACAAAACACTGAACTCTATAACAGTACGAAGTGGGTTTGGCTTTAGATGTGATTGTGATATTGGCATGTTGCCGTGATTCTGAAAGGCTGACACCCCTGTCTGTGACCGTCAGGCCTGTGGTCATGTATGTGACAGGTTTTGTGCTTTTGCCTTTTTAAGTCTATCAGCTGTGTTACTGTTGCTTGAATAAAGATTGGTTTGTTAGAATGCTCTTGCACACCATACCTGGAGCCGTTTTGGCCATGCTTGATGTCACGGTCAGGGACCCAGACCACCATTAACCAACGTCTTTGACAACAAAAGTGCCTTGGGTCGCTGAGGTCGAAGGCCCGTTCGCTTTTACGCTACGGTAATCACTTGATTTTCAGGAAAGCTTGCGATAATTACCAGGTTTCCGATAGATTCCCATGGTATAGGAGGGTAAATCATGAGACTAGCCACCAGAAGAGTCATCAAGCATACATTTAACAGGTCCCACGTCTTTTGTATCTCAATCAAGCAGGCAGTACCAAACCATGAAGTGAAAGCTTGACAAAGCGCTAGAATATCATTATCACTTAAAATTAGTCTTCATTCTGTTGCGAGAAACGCTAAATTGGCCCAATAAGGCAGCCTTGCGCACTAAATGCACAGTTAATTACCGAAGAATCAATTAGCACTTACGACTAATTATCACGCTGGCCATTTGGCAAGCAGTGCACTGAAGCATAATAATTTAACCTTAATTGGAATGTACATACAAAGCACATAAGAGCAGTCAAGCAAAATTTGGTCAAATCACAGGGGCGACAGCAGAAATCAACGAAGCCATCAGAAGTGCACCAAACAAAATCGAACTGCCTCTCCTCAACGGTTGGCCGTTGATGTGCGCAGTGTGCAAATCAGCATTACAATAGTTGCCTCTGCATAGGCAGTCGATCTGTTCGTAGGAGTCTTTGCGCCAGAGTTGAGTGCATCCCAAGAAGACCATCTGGTGGTTTGAAGCATTGAAACAGCCGGCAATTCTTGATACCCCGGTCTCCATTCCAATCGACCCTCTCTGCGCTCGTCTTCCTTGTTTGGTAATGAGACTGAGTACGCAGAACTCTCCTCTGCACCTGTTTTTGTGGCACTGCACAGGCAGAATCGCCCCCACGCCCGACATCTGCTTGTTACAAGACCAGCATGTATAAATCTTGACCACTCTGTCCAGTTGCCTCGACCTCTGAACGCTTCTCTGCTTCTGATGTCGAACTGGATGGGACGACTGTTTGTTGCAGTTGTTGTTGTCACAGACACACTGTGAACGCCACTGTGTTCCTGTTTCCAAACTGACACAGGTTTGTCGCGGCGAGTTCTGCACTAAGGCCTCAGACTTGTAGGTGTAGGGCAGCACTGGAGAGCCGTAACCGCATTCAGAGGTGCCCTTGCTCAGGTCCTGACGACAGTAGGCGCCCATGCAGTTGCTGGTGCACCGGTGCGCCTTTGGACAGTGTTGGCAGCTCGTGTTCCAGAGGGAATAGTCCAGGGCTTGAGGTGGTAATAGGATGTCATCATTGCAGAAATCGCCTGCAAGGTTTCAGAGTCAAGGAAGACTGAGTAAAATTACAGTAGGAGAATAAATTGTGAGGTACTTGATTCATTCAGTCAGTCAGTCAGTCAGTCAGTCAGTCAGTCAGTCAGTCAGTCAGTCAGTCAGTCAGTCAGTCAGTCAGTCAGTCAGTCAGTCAGTCAGTCAGTCAGTCAGTCAGTCAGTCAGTCAGTCAGTCAGTCAGTCAGTCAGTCAGTCAGTCAGTCAGTCAGTCAGTCAGTCAGTCAGTCAGTCAGTCAGTCAGTCAGTCAGTCAGTCAGTCAGTCAGTCAGTCAGTCAGTCAGTCAGTCAGTCAGTCAGTCAGTCAGTCAGTCAGTCAGTCAGTCAGTCAGTCAGTCAGTCAGTCAGTCAGTCAGTCAGTCAGTCAGTCAGTCAGTCAGTCAGTCAGTCAGTCAGTCAGTCAGTCAGTCAGTCAGTCAGTCAGTCAGTCAGTCAGTCAGTCAGTCAGTCAGTCAGTCAGTCAGTCAGTCAGTCAGTCAGTCAGTCAGTCAGTCAGTCAGTCAGTCAGTCAGTCAGTCAGTCAGTCAGTCAGTCAGTCAGTCAGTCAGTCAGTCAGTCAGTCAGTCAGTCAGTCAGTCAGTCAGTCAGTCAGTCAGTCAGTCAGTCAGTCAGTCAGTCAGTCAGTCAGTCAGTCAAGCTCTTATCGTTCTGCACCAAGTCAAAAAGCCATCTCACCTCTGCAGACACAAAAAACCGTATGTCTGTCCAATTTATAGTCACACCCGAGACGCGTCTGCACCGGCCGCTTCATACATCCCTTGGCAATGTGATACTTGAGAACACCATCCGAATAAACAATCCTCTTTCTCTCGGCGTAACAGAATTCGCTCTCACATAAGCCGGTCTGACAATTGCAGACGTCCTTGGAGAAGCAAGGTCCATCGCAGGTGAAGCAGCGGTAGTGTTGGTTGGCGAGAGTAATCGAGGGTAAATAGAAGAGTAGAAATAGTCGCTGCGAACCGCCGGACGTCATATAGCTGAGAGGAGTTGGCGAAAACATTTGCTGGCGCCCCTCTGGCAGCCTCTTAGCGCCCGTTCATCACACGCACAGGTGCCGCTATACTTGCAGTGCAAAAAGCTGGCGCCTGACACCTGAAAACAGAAGATGCCAACAGATGCTACACCAACAGTCTGAGATAACGCAATTGCCGGCCTAATGACTGGTGGGGGTTAGAGCCAATACTAAGTTTACCAGCTTGTTGTGAGAGTTAGAACGTTTATCAAGCTATAGATTGTTAAAATTCTTAGTAGTACTGACTAAGAATAGAAAATCGATCAGAGGAATTATGAGAATAGAGTTTAGAGTATTGTTTTTATTTCTAGAGGTGTATGTTGTTTAGTAATAAAATTCTAGAGGTTGTTGTGTAATAAAAGAACAAAAATCTAAGCAACGATCTGACAAACATGTTTACCTAGATGACACTTCTCAAACTTGAATGCTTTCGATATAAGTACACCTCGATATATCCCGCTATGTGGAAATTACACAGAGACTAGCTGTCTATAGGCAAAAGAGAAAAATTACATAGTACCCCGCCAACTGAATATTGTCGGGCCGCAACTACAGGTGGGCTTCGCGAGATGATTAGAAGCGGAATATTCGGAGGAGAGACTAAAAATTACCGGCTAACACGCATACCAGGCGGCAGACTAAATTGCAGGTTACGAATGTAAACAGAAGCTGCGTTCAGCTTTGAACCACTAATGACAATCATTACTTAGTAAGCACTGTTACAAATTGCCTCAGTGAATCCAGTAAATTGCTAGCACCTACCTACCATCTCTCATTCCAATCAAAATCTAACTCACTCACAGCCTAACCTTTGTGCCGGCACCTCAACTCCAGCCGTACATAATTTTTGTTTTGAGTCAATCGAAACAAACTCTCAAAGAGTCAAATAACAATTCAGTATTACCTTATTAGAGACGCGTATGGCAGTAGTAGCGTAGTATGGGGTTTAGATGTGAATAGCGGTGATTTGAGGCGCAGGCTCCCTGGTGCATCAGCCTAATTATAACTGTTTGACAGCAACTGAATGCTGCGTGATTAGCCTATGGCGTGCCGGCGAGCTGGGGGCGGCCGGTCGGTCGTGCGGAAACAAAACGACAGTTTAGCCTAATAGCCGCCACTAAAAAGAGCCACTTCGGGAATCGTTCCGGCCGCTCTATAACTTGTCACTATCGCATTTGCTGGGAGGAGTTAGTCGGCTATAAGCGGCTTAAGTCGGCGACCAGCCTCCTCGCACCAGTCTACAAGTTTGTCCACTTGATTTGCTACCTCGAAGACCCGCCGTTCAGCGGACAAAAAGCTTTCTTAAACAGCTAACAAGTGGACTACTAGTTGAGTCGAAACTTTTTTAAACAACGCGCAGACAGGCTTGTTTTGACGGCTTTCAATTGGACGGAATGAGTGAATTGTGAAGCAACCGTAAATATTCAATAATTTTATAGTTTAGTTTTTGAAGGTCAATTAGTAGATTGTTAATTTTTATTAAGATAGATTTTATCACGCTACGTTATAACAACTCTGCGTATTTCACCGCTCAGTGCAAAAGAAACTTGTAAATACACGACAAAGCAATATTGAGGATTTTTATCACACTGACGGTTGTTCAGTGAAGCACTTTTTACGCCAATTTGTTTGCCATTTAATTACAATTTCAAGCAAAATTGGCTAAAATTGCCTATACGTAACTGTAAGTCAGCAATTTTTAGCTGTACTTGAGCTAGAGACCTGCGTTTTTGGCGGCCCGCCCTGTATTTTCAAATTTCCAGCCAGGCCCGGTCCGGCAAAACTAAAATCACCCAGAAAGCATGTAAAATCGTTTGTGCGGGCACTAGAACAGAAAAAAAAACACTTTTGATGATTTAACAAAGCTGAATAACAATAGAAATCAAAGAAAAGCTTGTTTTGCTATTGTACAAGATATACTAGAAAGTAGCACACCAAGCATCCAAAAAATAATAAATAGTCTAAAAAATTAATCAGTGAAAGTATTCAGTTGATGTTTTGTGGTCTAAAAGTATTAGAATTACACAACTAACATTTTGAAAAGAAGAAATTTTTCTATTTTTAGCCAAAAATCACCTGCAAGAAACTATTTATTTACCAAGGCTGCAAACTCCTTCAGATGGCTGAAATCCTCTGCCGACCGAGCAGGTCCCTAATTTGAGCTCAAATTAGCGCTTCTGATTGATTTTTAGGCAAAAAGTCCACAGCGGTTCTTGAGAGACTTTTAGAACTTTAAACCCTTCGAGTTTGGGTTCAGTTTTGGCTGAAAGACTTCCCCTTCGGCAGATGGCCTGTTACAAGTGTGACCTATTCGTAAGAACTGTAGAGTGTTGTCCAAAAATAGCCAATCAACGGCTTCTGTGTTTGACCGGCTACAACGACTAAGAATGCAAACAAACCAGAACACCTCGCAGGCCAGCGCAACGTAGGGGGGAGGGCAGCTAAAAATTAACGGACAACTAATGGACCGCGCGACAGGCGGCTATAAGTCAAATGGCTAATAACAAGTGCTTAGAGCGCTAAGCGGCAGAAAGCCAATAAACCGTCGAAAAATGCATTATCGAAAATTAATGAATTCGCTATAATGCGTTAAAATTCCCGTCAACCAGAACAACAAACAGTGCCGGCCCGAGTCGGTCGGTGGCTTTGTCGAAAAAAGGCGGCCGAACTTGGACTGAAAAGCAATCATCAGAGAAGACAGATAAGCCGGTCAATTTCCATAAAATTTCCCTTTTATATGGGCCGCCTTTGCATATAATTAAAGTAGGACCAACTTTGCGGAAGTGAGCTCCAGCCTACTCGACTGCTGGAGCGAAGGGCCGGGACAGCAATGAATAAATCTGGACGGACAAGTTGTATTTGCTACAGTAGAATGAATGAATGAATGATTCATTAGCAGAAAGGCTTTTGACGTTTAGTCGAGTTGACAGTCGCATTTGTAAAACCAATTCTGACCTGTATTACTCGACTGCAGAAAGAAACATGCATAGTAGACGTACTACGTTGTTGAATTCTAGACACGTATTGTAAAAGATTGGTTGTTCGTTCGTTCGTTGGTTGGTTGGTTGGTTGGTTGGTTGGTTGGTTGGTTCGTTCGTTGGTTCGTTCGTTCGTTCGTTCGTTCGTTCGTTCGTTCGTTCGTTCGTTCGTTCGTTCGTTCGTTCGTTCGTTCGTTCGTTCGTTCGTTCGTTCGTTCGTTCGTTCGTTCGTTCGTTCGTTCGTTCGTTCGTTCGTTCGTTCGTTCGTTCGTTCGTTCGTTCGTTCGTTCGTTCGTTGGTTCGTTCGTTCGTTCGTTCGTTCGTTGGTTCGTTGGTTCGTTCGTTTGTTCATTGGTTCGTTCATTCGTTTCGTTCGTTCGTTCGTTCGTTCTGTTTTGTTTTTTTGTTTGTTTGCTGGTGATTCTTTTTTTGTTGTTTTGTTTGCTGGTGGTTCTTTTTATTGTTTTTTAGTGGTAGGTGTTCTTTTTGGTTGTTTGCTTTGGTGATTACTGGTTTTGTTTGTTTTTGAGATCCATTGGTCTACAGCGAAGATCTACCGTGAACTTATGGGTGGTCTTACGTGCATTCGAATGCAGAATATTTTTTAATACTGCTTACTTTTTTGATAATAATACACACTACTCTAATCGAATCGCGTAGGCCCCTGGCACGTATTGTAGTAACTTGAAAAGCAAAAGCAATTATGAACTCTGTTTTCGCTATCTTCCTAACCGGTGTTGTTTCTTTTGTAACTGACCCATGTATGGCTTGTCATAAGTATAGACCAAATGCTGCCACCAATTATGAAAACAAGGCTATCTGGCAAACATGTGCACGTAAGATCTACTAAAAATATTGATCAATTAGGTGGCAAGGGTTTCAAAATTTATGTCTTTTGTTTTGGCCATTTTTTAAACATTAGCTACAAATACAGTGTGCTGTAAAATAGGAACGTCTTATAGAGGCCGAGCAGAAGGTTCGCAGACACGGTATGCTATTAGAAGGAGAAAAAGCACTAAATTACTTCCTTCGCTTGCCAGCATGGCACAAAATTTGGATTTCCAAATTCAACTGCTTTCAACTGAAACGGGAGTGCTACTCCAGAATAACAGCTGTAACGTTTCGTAGTAATTTTATTTCATATTCTACTACCTACCTGTTACTTTTAGATGCGTATTCATCATAGCAGATTTTGTAGACTACTTGAACCAAATTGTAATTTGTGAGAATCTGCCTCACTTAATTAATACATACGTACATACTGTAGTTGGGTCAATAAAACTGCGTCTCTGGTCTTAGATTTGTTTTCCGTTCGATTAAAGAAAACTGTTTTTTGGCAGAGTGAACACGAATTTTTAAGCTTTGTATTCGCTTCTTTATCGAATATTTGTGTTCGTAAAAGTGTTTGTGTTTGTCAGCTTCTATCAAAGTCCACTGTGTTCGTCAGGTCTACCTTTTTTACGTTTGTTTGTTTACTATGTTTTGTTTCCTTGTTGAAAACCCATCGAACTACAGCAGACTGATCTAGCTGTGAATGATATCAAGATACATTCTTGATGATATTGAGAACCATAGAAAGCGAGAGTGTGTCCACAGCAGAACGTAGTTTAGTTAGTGTACGTCAGGGATGTGAGGTGTGTTTTCTCCGAAAAAACCTGTTTTTTTCGTAAGGGTCGGTTCGGTTTCAGTTAAAAGTTTTCAGTAAAAAAAAGGACTTTTGAGATGTATAATAGGCTAGACTGGCTCAAAACTGTTAGAAAAACAACAAAAAATGCCAAATTCGGCAATCTAAAACAAAAAGGGGCCGTCCATAAACTACGACGTTCAGAGAGGGGGGGTGGGGGTACCCCGAAAAACGTCGCAGAACGTCGGAGGGGGGGTGGGGGGTTGAGCCAAAACGTTGACGTATTTTTAGCCTTTTTTGGTAAGGTTTGACGATTGCAGAACAAGCAAGAATGCAGAGAAAGTCTAACGGTTTTTGACACATTTTTGTAGTTGTACAACATACAGTATGTTAGCGTGATTTGTACAGGGTGTGCAAAAAAACAACCCAGCAGATTTTTTACTGTAGCAACCGTACGTAGATCCCAACCGATTTGAATAAATCTTTTTTGAATGAAAGACAAATAAATTATCGATCGGTAGAGTTTTCGTTAAGATGCTCTGCTTGGTTCTTGAGATATTTGCCCTCAAATTTGAAACACTGATTTTGGCAACGAACAAGAGTGATTAAAACAACCCAGCAGATTTTTGCTGTGGCAACCGCAAATCTCAACCGATTTGAATGACTCTTTTTTAACTGAAAGTTAAATAAATTCTTGAAAGATTGGTGAAACTAACTGGTAAATACGTATGTGCACAGGCACAATTTTTTCTATTATTCATTTGTGATTACGCAGTCAGAAAAGCAGCTTCAGATTTTGAACGAAAATTAGAAAATTCTATTTCGGGGGGGGGGGGGTCCTCCCAAACGTCGTAATTTTTATGGGGGGTGATGATGAAAACGTCGGTAAACGTCGGAGGGGGGGGGGTGGGGGTGCAAAATTTTGAATTTTTGAACGTCGTAGTTTATGGACGGCCCCAAAGGCAAACTGCTGTAAGAAAATTTGCATATAGTGTTTATTGATCGAGCCGTCTGGGACTGTTTCATGCCTGTTTCGTGATTTATATCCATGTAAGATGGGTATTTCTGTTCTGTAAAGACTCAGGAAGGCGCTAGAAAGCGTTAGGAATCGTAAAACGACTCTAAGATACTCAGAACTTGAGCTGAAGTTTTTTCTGGTCCATCCGTTCCATCCCTGGTGTACGTACTGTTACGTGATATACAATCTGTGTGTCTAGGCTGTGAGACTATGACGTAGACAAATCGATCCATAGCTTGCGTCGCAGCTTGGGTAGTAGAGTAGTAGCTAGCAGCTCGCTTATTATACCGTTCGTAACCCCTCTCTCACTCACTTTTCTTGTGCAAACTATGAAGAAGTATGTATACTAAATATGAATGGGCAGCCAACCAAATTCTCCGTTTGCTTCCGGGTCTCTTCAGAGCACGCCTTCAACCAGAAACACCGAGTTTAGGTAAGCCACCAACTAAGTTTCTTCTATTTTTCTAACAGATTTAGCCCAACTCCACCGGTTAACCAAGCCCCACCACCAGTGTTCGAACCACCGCCAATCAACGTTTCGCCACCTCCCTACGAAGAGGCTATAAAAGATAGAATGGATAAATTCAAACGCAAAACTGTTCACCGATTCGATGTGGAGTCTTTCCTGGACACTCAAGTCGACTTGAATGGTTTAGAACAGATTTTGTTTCCTAATCGGTAGCAACCAATTAAATGCTTCTAACAGTGATGGAAATAACAACATATATGGTACCAGTACACATATATTGAAACGGTTACATAAATGGTACCGCTACACCTTCAAGTGCTACCACCTGAGGCCTCGATGGAAAGGGTACAATATATGGTACCACCTAGTAAGTAAAGATTGATTGATTGACCACCTGAGGCCTCGATCGAAGGGGTACCACTTGGAAGGTGTACCGGTACCAAAAATGGTACCGTTTCCATATATGTGTACTGGTACCATATATGTTGTTATTTCCTGACTGTCTAGTCTAACCTCTACAAACGTCACATAGCAAAGCACCGACGTACTATATCCATCCCATGCACCAAACCAAAAAAAGAAACAAGTTTCATTATTCATCAATTTACTCCAAAAAAGGTCACAACCCAAATCGCCAGTCACATAGAGCAGTCATTCATATTTCTTCTTTCCTTTCTTGGTGTAATAACAACGCTGTCGCCATCGGTCGTACTCCACCTTATACTTGAGTCGGTTGTTGATGGGCGGCCGGTCAGAATTGTGCACTTTCTGGATGTGTTCCACTACTTTGAAAGCGTGCGTGAAGAGCCAGCTCTGGTCACAGAGAGGACACTGGAAGAGTGGCTTGCGCAGGTGGAACGCCCAGATGTGGCGCGGACGATTCCAGTGACAGTCCCGGTGGCCGCATTCCTTGCAGAACACGTATTGGGTGTCTCCTACCAACACTGCTCCTCTACGTCCTTTAGCACCAAATTGCTATTTACTTTAGATTGCTAGAGTCAAAAATTAAAAAGCCTTTTTGTTAGAAAGCTTTATTGAAAGCTCATTTTTTTGAAAAATCAATACAAATTTGGTAAAAATGAGAAAAACAAAAATTCATGAGCATACATGTAGATGCAGTTTTTAGTAGGGTTCCGACGATATCGATATCGAAATGCCGATATATCGACCCTTTTTCCAATATCGATATCGATATCGCGATATTTCGCATCGATATTTTCGATATTTTTGTGGGCGGAAAAGTAGGAAAAAACAAAACTGACACCAAGTTTATTTCTCTGGAACAGTAAAAAACAGTTTTTTTCTGGACAACTCAGAAATCGATGGTACAGTCAAAACCTAACAGTGACATAATAGCTCTCAGAAACATCAATTTCTCGGCATTCTCAGCTTTCAGACAGTAACGCTTAGGTTCTTAAACTCTGCCTGCAGCAACGCTGAAGAGCTGCTCACTCCGCAGACTTGAAGCAGGAGGGCAGAGGCAGACATGGGCTAGCATTTTGGCTGAAGGGTGACAAACTTTCAAATCCTGAGGGGGTACCGCCGGGCTGATTGGTGGTTGAAAGGATCATAAGGAAAAAAGTCGGATTTTTACTAAAGTCAATGTTTTGGCTTATTTATCAATAAAATAAGTTAAAATACGCTATGCTGTCTGAGCTCATTTATGCCTAATGAAGGTGGGGCATCGGCCTGAGAGGTCAACCTTTTGATTGAAAGGCTTCAGAAGGGTCACTACCTTTTCTGAGATTCACTACTTAATTGATATCAGATCCCTGATTGCATCAGTGCTTGACTGATAAGCAGCGAGAGCAGTTTGCTTTTTCAAATTTTCACATTTTCTTGCATAACTATAAATATCGATATCGATATCGAATATCGACAAGTTTTGATATCGTCGGAACACTAGTTTTTAGTAAATTCTTCCATAGCAGCTTGCTAGAGCGATTTTATCTAGCAAAGAGTAGAAAGATCCATTGCTTAAGAAAGCCTAAAGGTAGATTCTCCTAACAAGTCAGGGTTCGTGCGGCTTTTGTATAGCAAAATTCCCTGACTTTTCCATGAGCGAAGTCAAAATTCCCTGACCAATCAGGGTGAAGAAACTGTAACCAATTTGACAGTCAGGCACTTAACGCCGTTTATGGTACCACAGGCCCCGAACGTGAGGGTACCATATATGGTATCACTACCCTAGGTGCCGGTACCATAAACGGCGTTAAGTGCCTGACTGTTTGAGAAAATTTAAAAAATTGGCTTTGGAAATGTATTTAAGCGGCATTCAGAGATCGGAGGGTAAATTTCCGGTTTAAGTAGTATATACAGTCAGAAGACCGATCTTTAAAAGGGTGTTCTGTAAAGTTCTGACAGGACCAATTGGCGGCGAGGCGTTTCTGCTGCTATCGAAATTTTCCTTGACCAGACACCAAATTCCATGACTTTTCCATGACGCCCTGACTTTCCAGGTCCCGCACGAACCCTGTAAGTGTATGTAAGGCAATTTTCGGGAAAATAATAAAGGTGTAGGCACTGTTTCGTCTGTGTAGGCGGTTTCGAATTGGTTTGTTAACTGAAGTGAGGTGCAAAAGTGGAGAAGCTGTTCTATTGTAAATACCCGTACTAGCTGGACGGCTACTAAAAACGCTCAAAAATCTCAATTTTCGACTAAAAATCGAAAAAAAAACGTTAAGTTGGGCTAAAAAGCGCTGGCAGGCAAGTTTACTACTTGAGATACTAAAAATGTAAAATTTTCGGGCAGGGGAGAGACGGAATATACGCATCGAGACTCTCGAGGGAGTGGGTGCCCCCATCGGGGTATGCCCTATTCCAGGTGAGGCACAAAGACCCTGTTACGGACCAGTAATTAATTTTAAAACACAGTTCAGAGTTCATACTTGTTGTTTTTTGGTCTTGGTCTGTGTCGTCTGTTCTGGGCAAATTATTATTATACTTCTCTGAAACATAACGATATTTTATGTAGAAAATACGTTGCAGTAGCAGAGGCGTAGGGTATCCAAAAGCAAGACTGTCATACCAAAACAATTTTTTTGACCGAATATAATTTCACAAACGGAAGATGGGACAGTTTGTGTTCCAGTTAGAGTTTTCACTGCTCAAATGAGTTTTCGCTTTTTCATAGACAGACAGACAGACAGTGACAGACAGACAGTGACAGACAGACAGTGACAGATAGACAATGACAGACAGACAGTGACAGACAGACAATGACAGACAGACAATGACAGACAGACAGACAGTGACAGACAGACAGTGACAGACAGACAATGACAGACAGACAGACAGACAGACAGACAGACAGACAGACAGACAGACAGACAGACAGACAGACAGACAGACAGACAGACAGACAGACAGACAATGACAGACAGACAGACAGTGACAGACAGACAGCGACAGACAGACAATGACAGACAGACAGTGACAGACAGACAATGACAGACAGACAATGACAGACAGACAGACAGACAGACAGACAGTGACAGACAGACAATGACAGACAGACAGACAGACAATGACAGACAGACAGTGACAGACAGACAGTGACAGACAGACAATGACAGACAGACAGACAGACAGACAGACAGACAGACAGACAGACAGACAGACAGACAATGACAGACAGACAGACAGACAGACAGACAGACAGACAGACAGACAGACAGACAGACAGACAGACAGACAGACAGACAGACAATGACAGACAGACAGACAGATTCTTGAGACTGTGCAACCCGAAAGATTCGATGTTTACAGCTTCCAATTGTGTCAAAATTCGAGAAAGGTGGGGCGGATGAGCCTCGGTAAGTGTTCCAATTAAGTACGGTAGTTACCTGAGATTTTCTTCACAAAAGCCTCAAACCAGGGAGTGGTAATTTTGAGCAGAGCGTCTTTCGGAACAGCGCCGTCTAGCTTCAGCTGCTCCCAAAAGCGTTGTATCTTTGGTTCAAAAGCGTCCCAGCCCAGCTCTGCACCGGCCAGAGCCCTTTCCTCCAGGTACAACTGCTCTATGCCAGTCACTATTCGTTTTGGCATGGGAATGGCTGAAATTGTCGTAACAACTATCAATCATTATTAATGCACTTTGGATAATAAATTTTAACTTCAAGTAAAACATTCGTCATACCAAGAATGCATAAAAGAGTAGCAAGAATGTGCCACTCAGCGGCCGGCCGAGTGTCGATGCGCTGCACCTTAATTACCGGAGGGGTCGAGAAATTCGCGACCTCTCCGGTAATTGCGCATGCACTTTACTGCAGCGCAACCTGATTTCTGAGCAAGCATGACGTTAACAAAATTTACAATGGCAATTCATTCCATATTTGGTCTAAGATCTTCAATCATAACAACACCAAAAAGAAGTGCGCAATTGCAATGCAAGATTGCAAGATATCCTGTGAAATGCATCAGGCTTTTGCATTTGTGAAACTTTCCATTTTGAACGCAGCACATGAGCTTGACCATGTAGTACACATGCTACATGCTTGCATATTCCAGCTTTTTACCTTTCTTTCCCTTTACCAAGTTGCCGTAGACTTGAGGAATCAAAGGGGGCAGCTATAGCTCCCAAAGACAGATTGAAAATCCCGCTCAGAAATCAGGTTGCGCTGCAATAAACCGCATGCGCAACTACCGGAGGGGTCGCGAATTTCCCGACCCCTCCGGTAATTATGGTGCAGCGCATTAACTCTCGGCCGGCCGCTGAGGAGAACATTCTTGCTACTCTTTTATACATTCTTGGTACACTTACATCTGCTAAGCATTTCAATCTTTCTCAGGAATTGCTGGTCCAACTGCAAGCTGACGTCATCAGACAGTCGCCCTGTCTGGCGGTAACCGTCTACGGTGCAGCTAATTTCGGCCACCAATTCTTTGCGAGTCGGTAAACCTCCTTCGGCGCGAACACTGCGAACGTATGTCACCATAGCCTCTTCTAATTCTTGCTGCAGAACAGCCACTGATGACTGTTCCTGGCCTGAAAGTCACTTGGCTCAGGGAAACACGATATACGTGAGCATGGGCAAAGGGGGTTGACCCCACTCAAGCTCTGACCTACCCCTTCTGGTCGCCGCTACCCCTCAGGGATTTTTTTGGAACAATCTTGCATAGAAAATTATGATAAAAGCATACATGGGCCGGGGGGTAAGGGCAGACATGGGCAAAGGGGGGGGGCTGAGGGGGGGATTGACCCCCCTCAGGCTCTGACCTACCCCCCTCAGCCGGCCGCTACCCCCCCTCAGGAATTTTTTGGAAGATTTTTGTAGTATAGAAAATTATGATAAATATATGCCTGGATTAGGTGTAAATGAGCTCAGAATAGCTTATTTTAACGCATTTTGATGAAAAATAAGCCAAAAATCGGACTTTTTGGCTTACCACCCCCTCAGCCCCCCTCAGGAATTGAAAATTCTACCCCCACCCCTCAGCCGAAATGCTAGCCCATGTCTGGGTAAGGGGGATATACCCCTCCCTCCCCCACCCCCCCCCCTCCCGGAGGGAGGAAATTTTCGCTTTTTGCCTTTTTTCGGGGGAACCCCCCCTGAGGTCTGCAACCCCCCCTACCCCCGCTCCGGATTTTTCCGGCCCGTGTATGGATAAAAGTATGCCTAGATTAGGTGTAAATGAGCTCAGACTAGCCTATTTTAAAAAAACAAGGCAAATAACTTGATTTATTTAAAAAAATCAGACTCCCTCAGACCCCTCCTACGGAAAACGGAGGGGGTCTGGCCATAGTCGGTGGGGGCAGACAGACCCCAGTCCAAGCAGGACCAAACAGTTATTTTACTAGTATCTTGTTTGACATGAGGCAATTCGGCAGAAGCATCCGAAGTTTCGGGTGCGGCGCTGTCATTCAGCATCCGGACGGGATTTTCGGCACTGTGAAGCAGACTAGCGATTTGAGTATTTGTCGAGTCCTCCTCGTAAAGACGCAACGCTTTGCTCACAGGCTCCTTGCTGTGGCTATTTGGTTCGGATAATGCTAAAAGCGTAACATAAGCGCCAAGTCAAACAAGTTTCTGATGGATATCGTCGATTGATAAGTACTAGGTGGACCTGAACATACATGTCGCTGGGTTTTTCCGTGGGGGGCCTTTTTGAAATCCCAAATAGGGTTTTGGGACCAAGTCCAAAGTGGGTTTTGCGACCTTTTTTTGGGGTAAAAAGCGGGTTTTGTCGACCTTTTTTAGGGATTCTGGGGCGAAAAATGGCTTCAAAACCCTATTTGGACCAAAAAAAGCCTTAAAACCCTGTTTTTGCATTAAAAATGCCTTAAAAACCCTGTTCCGGTTGAAAAAAATGCCTTAAAAACCGAATATTGAAGCAACGAATGTAATAAAAAGCTGTTTTGCGCTCAAAATACGTATTGAATATGAGTTTCAGCGATAAAATACAGATTGAAATGCGTTATATTGACTAAAAATAGTTCAGAGAACCCTAATTTCGATTCTGAGGCACGCGCAAAACCCTGTTTTGACTTATAAGATTACTAAAAAACCCTATTCAGTGATTTGAATGCAGTTCTTAAACCCTGTTTAGGGTTTCTAATCAACCTAAAAACCCTCTCTAGGCTTTCTAGCCAGTGCTAAAACCCTGTTTAGAGTTTCAAAGTAACCTAAAAACCCTAATCAGGTTTTGAAAGTAACCTGAAAACCCTAATCAGGGTTTCAAAGTAGCCCAAAAACCCTAATCAGGGTTTGAAAGTAACCTGAAAACTCTAATCGGGTTTAAAAGTAACCTGAAAACCCTAATCAGGGTTTAAAAGTTACCTGAAAACCCTAATCAGGCTTTAAAAGTAGCCTAAAAACCCTAATCAGGCTTTAAAAGTAACCTGAAAACCCTAATCAGGCTTTAAAAGTAGCCTAAAAACCCTAATCAGGGTTTTAGAGTAACCTGAAAACCCTAATCAGGGTTTGAAAGTAACCTGAAAACCCTAATCAGGGTTTGAAATTGAAAGTAACCTGAAAACCCTAATCAGGGTTTAAAAGTAGTCTAAAAACCCTGATCAGGGTTTGAAAGTAACCTAAAAACCCTAATCAGGGTTTCTAAACAGTCTAAAAACCCTATTTAGGATTTCTAAGCCTTACAAAACCCTGTTTTGGGTTGTATGGTAGCCGAAAACCCAATTTTGTGCTGCAGAATGTACTGTCTGGGCAAAAATTTTGTTTACTTTGGAATCCAAAAGTGGGTTTTCAGCTCCCCCCAAAAAAATCCGTTGGGGGGGACTTTTGCCGAAAAATCGGGCTTGGGGGCGCCCCCCCTTTACCCCCCCCAACGACATGTATGGACCTGAATTTGGGTCGAATGGTACCTACAAAATCGAATGAATATAATCAAAACCTAATAATTTTAGTAAGCATTTGTTTTTTCTTGTTCACTTAGGTTTTCTCTCCACACCTCTTCCTAATTCTCACTTTCCATAAAATTTTAATATAGCTACAACAGTCAGGTATTTAACGCCAGTTATGGTACTAGCACCATATATGGTTTCGCTACTAGGTATACATGGTAGCGGTATCATATGGTAACCCCACTTTCGGGGGATGTGATAGTTTCGGTACCATATCTGGTACCCACACCCATGACCATAGGTGCTGCTACCATGTATGGTACGAAATTTGAAGGAAACGGTACCATGGTACCAGTAAAGGCATCAGTGCCAAGGTAGGGGTACCATTTATGGTGCCAGTAGCCTAGGTACCGGTACCACATATGGTACCATCACTATATATGGTGCCAGTATCATAAACGGCGTTAAGAGCCGGTTTCTGGAGCGATCGACCCTTGGTAATGGGAGTTGAAACTTTGAGCAGTCGGATGTTTTAGTTTTTGATTTCATTTGAAAGAACACGCCCTGACCGATCGATTCGTTGGTCGCTAGCCAAAAACAAACCACTTAAATCGGGTACTGTAAGCGTCTATAGTGAATATGTTCAGCATACTGCATTCTTCTTTTTTTGCCAGTGAGGTCCCAACTTCAAAACATCATAACTTCGTCTCAACTGGACAGATTTTGATGTAGTATGGCTTATTAAAGACGTAACTTAATCCTCTTTGAGACTGTACACAAAAATCCATACCAGATCGAAATCTGTCCACTTGAGACAAAGCTACGATGATTTGAAGTTGGGACCTCACCAGCAAAAAAAGAAAAATAGAGCATGCTGAACATATTCACTATAGACGCTTACAGTACCCGATTTAAGTGGTTTGTTTTTGGCTAGCGACCAACGAATCGATCGGCCAGGAAGGGCGTGCTCCTTCAAATGAGACCACAAACTAAAAAA
Organism: Sabatieria punctata; assembly: GCA_030248155.1. Classification (NCBI taxonomy): domain Eukaryota; kingdom Metazoa; phylum Nematoda; class Chromadorea; order Araeolaimida; family Comesomatidae; genus Sabatieria; species Sabatieria punctata. The sequence goes on from JASANB010000353.1 coordinate 171,172, forward strand.
TCCGACTGTTCAAACAAAAGCTGGAAGTAAATTCCGGTTTTTTGTGACAGTTTTGTGACTGGATAAAATTTCTTTCATTTGAAAAATGACCTTGTTCCATATCGCAAATGCCAAATATTATTACTGTATCAGTAAATGCAGAAATAACAGCTTCCAACTGTTTCTTCCCACACTGAAGGAGCCAAAATTTCCATAACTCCACTCTGGAGCGTTAAACAGTCAGGCACTTAACGCCGTTTATGGTACCGACACCATATAAGGTGCCGGTACCATATATGGTACCATACATGGTACCACCACGTTCGGGGCCTGTGGTGGCACCATATATGGTACCGGTACAATATATGGTACCACCACTCCACTTATTCGAAGAGGTACCATATTTAGTGCCGGTACCATATATGGTACCACCACGCTCGGGGACTGTGGTGGTACCATGAATGTGAATGAATGTTCTAATACACGTCCAACAGAATAACAAGGAACTCAGATCAAGGGGAGGGTGTGGCCGTTTGTCCGACGAGTGCCCTTCCCCTTCCCCGACGAGTACCATATATGGTGCCGGCACCTTACATGGTACCGGTACCATATATGGTACCACCACAGTCCCCGAGCGTGGTGGTACCATATATGGTACCACTACCCACGGTACCGGTACCACATATGGTACCGGCACCTTATATGGTGTCGGTACCATAAACGGCGTTAAGTGCCTGACTGTTAAACGAGTAATCTCTGCAGGTCCAGTACAAATAAAAGTCGTCAGGATCTACTAACTACTAGCACGCCAGATTTGGGTGGAAGGAATCGGTGAAAGTCAAAATTTAAACTCTCAATAATGGGCATAGGAGATAGGTGAGGGTGAATGCTGTCAGCGACCGGCTCTTATGTTGCTATATATGGTACGGTGAGACGGGTAGCAACTAACCGATAGGAATGCCAGAGTTTAAGAACTGTGTGTATTGAAGGTTGTGCGTTTTAAGATGATTTAGCAGGGCTCCAGTACACTGACGAGTTCCTCTTGAAATTATAGTACCGCAAAGATCACACTTCGCCTTATAGCTCCCTTTTTCCGAGAAATACCACCAAATACGACTGGTTTTCCTTTTCGGCATTTTTACCTGTTTTTTTAGCCACACGCGGACGCGACGCGGCGGTAATATGGATTCGGACCCCCGGACCCCCACCGAATTCGGACCCCCAGCCTGGTACGGAAACAACGGTTTGTGGATTCGGAACCCCACACCGGGACCGTAGTTTAAAATTCACGCCGTTTTATTTGCAAATTTCGGGGCACATTTGTTGGACACCTCGGTTTCGGTACGCGGACCATTCCCCCCATCCGCCGACCACCATAACTTTAGGCCTCAGTTTCAAGCTGATGCTTAGGTTCAGGCTTAGCTGGGTGCAGGTTCAGAGTTAGGATCACCCTTTAGGGTGAAATTTAATAAGGCAGTTTGCCTTGCCAGGTAGGATTGAGCCGGCAATCGGTTTCTTTAAGCTCTGATTTTATCAATTACTGTAACGCTGTAAATTCGTTCGTGTATGATCATTATGTGATGACTTTGCGTAACGTACAGTCCCGCTCAAAAGTAACGTCTTATTCACGCGTGTTCACGCGGTAATGCGTGAACGCGTGAATTGGTAAGTTGCGATATTTTTGGTGCGTGAATGGTGCGTGAATGCGTGAAAAACCAAATACCACTGAAAATTCTCTAGTATTTCTAATGATAAGCACCACACTATGTCACAGAAAACAGTAATATACATAAACGAAAAAACGAAACTATTTAACGAGTTGGTCCACCGTCTTTGTCAATCACTTCTAGGAGCATATTTTCCACTGAATGACAGTGTGGCTAGCTCTGCTGACAACCTTAGCACTTCTGAGAGCGATACTCGTCCTGACGAGACTGTGATGCAAATTCGGTTGAAAGCAAATTCACGAGCGAATTTTGCGAAAATGCTTGCTCAGGCTGTTTTCCGTGACCCTCCGGGTTTATCCACAAGTGTGCACGAAACCAAGACCCTGACAAAATCGGCTTCATCAAACAACAGGTGCTGCGCCATTTTCCTCCAAGTGCGAGTGAAAAAGGCATTGGTCTGAATGTATTTCCGCTATTGACGGCTACCGAAGAGGAATTCACAGACAGCTGAAGGAAGGCCGCCAGTACCGATATTCTGAGCTAGACCTCTGCCTCATGATCTTGCCGAAAAACGGTTCTTAGATTGATTTTTACTTACAATTTTTGACTTAAATGACTTTGTTCTGCTGTTGACTTCCATATTTTGCCTCACTTCTCAAATTTTCTACCTCAAATAATGGGCTTTCTTCCACGTAAAAAAGTACAAACAACGCATTCACGCATTCACGCAAGCAACACTATTAATTCACGCGTTCACGCGTGAACACGCATTCACGCGTCAAATAAGACGTTACTTTTGAGCGGGACTGTATTTCCCAGCAAACTGCACGTCATAGAAATAAATTAAGCATCAGATAAACGAAATTGTCAAAAATGCTTGACTTGGTGGTGAGTAAAAAAGCTGCGTAACAAAGCGGAAGGTCAACATTGAGCATTGCAGTAAACAAAGAAACTTGCAAAAAATAGAGCACAACAAAGTATTTCTCAGATAAAAATAATTAAAATGTAATGAGAAATACCATACGGCAGGTAGGAGGGCAAAAAAACTGACTTCTTCACTCTGTCGCTGAGCTCCACTGAAAGTACATCAAATCTGAATAAGAATTGTGCTAGGAATCTTTGCTAGCGAGGGAGCTACTACTGTATATATGAATCTAAAACTCATCATAGTCAGGGTCGTGCCAATCTGGTGATCCAAAATCCCCTGACATTCCCCCGATTTTGCCTGCCCAACCAGATGCGAGGAAATATTGAAAATTGCGTTTGAAAGGCACTCTGAGCATACAACTAACAGTTTTAGCAGTTTGAAGTCAGTGGCGTTTCCAGGATTTCGGAAAAGGGGGTGTAAAATTTTGAAAGTGCCTGGTTGGGCCGCTGCCGAACCAGGGCAAGAAAATTTAGCAAAATTTGCCTTAAAAAACGCGTTTAAAACACATTCCAGGCTTAAAAATAACAGAAATTAAAAGTTTTAGTTGCTTAAAGTGGCCGAGAAATTTTTGAAAATTTAGCCTTCAAAAACGCATTTAAAAGGCATTCTGAGCACAAAATAGACAGTTTTGGTACATAATTCATTAGTTTCGCTTATTTTTGACAGACTTTTTCTTCCTACCTCCACCGCAAAGGGGGGTTGTACACACCCTACACCCCCCTGGATACGCCACTGTTTGAAGTGGTTTGGTTGGGCCGTTCAACCGGGGCGAGAAAATTTTTGAAAAATTACCCTTCTAAAACGCACTGATATCGACTGAATTACATGCACTTTCATTGCTGCTTCTACAACCTACTGAATGCATGTTTTTATGTAGTGACGCCAGCAATTTCCGCTGATAAGTCCCAAAATCCCCTGACAAATTTTAAATCCCCTGACCGGCACGAACCCTGATAGTATCGGGGAATTGAAATGCCGTTGTTGAACACATTAACTGAGACTACATTGTATCTCTTTCGCTCGAAAGGAGCATAACATTGGTTCCACAGTACAGTAGTATATTCGTTTCGTACGCGCTATTGTTGCTAAGTAAATTGTAATAATATTTTTAATTGTACTTTTTAGAAATTTACTAATCCAGGTAAATTATTTGGTAAGTAAATTATAATTTCAATTATATTAAAAGTGAATTTTTGCCTAAGTAAATTATAAGTATAATTTCAATTACGGTAACCTTTTTAGAAATTTACTAGTACAAGTAAATTATAATTAAATTATATTTCAAATAAATTTACTTAGCAACAGCAGCACGCGCGCATGTAGACCCAATAATAACGAAGTATTTAAAAAGATTTATCGTACTTACGCTACACAAGGAAAAATGTAATACACACCATATGGCAATATCGAATCAAGTGTAAAGTGCCCGAACAGAGTTGCGTCAGCACTCCAATCTACCAGAGAGAATTTGCGACCAGACGCACTAGCACAGATCATACACTAAAATACAAGAAGTAAAGTGAAAATCGGTACCGGAAGAACAGCAGAGATCATACACCAAAACAGAAATAATAAAGTGAAAATTGGTACCGGAAGAACAGCAGAGATCATACACCAAAATAGAAGAAATAAAGTGAAAATTGGTACCGGAAGAAAGTTGAATTCCAGCTTGAAATTGAGGCCAAAAGTTAGGGTGGTCGACGGATGGGGGAATGGTCCGCGTACCGAAACCGATGTGTCCAAAAATGTGCCCCAAAATTTTCCAAATAAACTTTCGTGAAATTTAAAGTACGGCCGAGGTGGGGTTCCGAATCTTAAGAACCATTTTTCCGTACCAGACTGGGGGTCCGAATTCGGTGGGGGTCCGGGGGTCCGGGGATCCGAATATTACCGACGCGGCAAATTCAGATCCGTGCCCCGCTGTGGGCGCGTATTCGCTGTCACCGACTGCGCGGCACAGGGAACACAGGTTTCAGCGGCGAAATCAAAGACGGCCCTCCCAGGGTTGCCAGGTTTCAAAGGCAGTTCACTCCTAGAAATACCCTTAAAAAACTCCTAGAAACTCCTAAAAATTTTAAAAAATCCTAGAAAAACTCCTAAGTTTTAAAACTCTTAAATTATTTGACAGACGAATTTCCTCAATACTATTTGATTAGCCAAACAGTTTACTGGCCACTGTAACTGCAAAAACGCTTGAAAATACTTTGAAATCGTTATATTTCATCGAATGCTGCCGTACAACTAAAGTACAGTAGATGCATGCTTCCATCTTCATTATTCCTATCCATCAAATCTTACATAACTGCAGACCAAGGGTAATAGCGCAATAGGTAGTACCAGTGGCGTATCCAGGGGGGGTGTAGGGTGTGTAAACACCCCCCCCCTTTGCGGTGGAGGTAGGAAGAGAAAGTCTGTCAAAAATATAAGAAACTAATGAATTATGTACTAAAACTGTCTATTTTGTGCTCAGAATGCCTTCTAAATGCGTTTTTGAAGGCCAAATTTTCAAAATTTTCTCGCCCTGGTCGGGCAGAAGCCCAACCAGGCCATTATAAACTACTAAAACTTGTAATTTCTGTCAATTTTAAGCTCGGAATGCGTTTTAAACGCGTTTTTGAAGGCTAATTTTGCTAAATTTTCTTACCCTGGCCCAACCAGGCACTTTCAAAATTTTACACCCCCCCTTTCCAAAATCCTGGATACGCCACTGGGTAGTACTGGCATAAAGCTAGCTGAATCGTCATTTTAGGTTTAACTGAGCCAACCAAGGCGATCAATCTATCTCTAATATTTGATTGCTGAACCTATAATTGCAATGTATAGAGTTGTAAAAGAATTTTTTGAACCCAAAAAATAGGTTTTTTATGAAAGTTATATATTTCGAAAATTTTTTTTCAAACTTATTCATGCATAAAATTTAGCTTGTTTGTAGGAGATGCAAGGATACACCAGAAGCAAGTTTTTAAATACAGAAGCTGATACTTTGGTTCAAACATAGCGTTACAGCCTGAGAGTCGACATTCTACCTGCAGCATTGCTCACAGAGCGGCTGCTGCCCTTACATACAATCATTTCGACCTGACCACAACCCCATTGCAACCCCCACTATCTTGTTTTGCACTGCTTTTTTCCTTGTTTGGCGTTTGTTTCGTATTCTGTCTTTTGCTTCCAACGCGTTACTGCTGTACTGTTGTTGTTACGCTACTTAATGTATACTATAAAATAAATTAATGGATGTACGGATGAATCTATTTTAGTTCAGACACAGCAAATGAGTAAACTAGAATAGTATAAATTGAATAAAAATCAACAGACAAAAATTCGCCACAAACACCTACTAGGTGGCTTTCAGCCGCCACTAAAACGGGGTATAACTGTCTTAACAACAGCTGGTTTCAGGGTGTTAGACGTTTATGATCTAGGCTAAAATCTGTGTTCATTTACGGCTAAGATGACAGCGCTAAAACGCTATACAATAATAGCTTATTTGGTGTTCTATTTAACAATATACTCCCGCGGTCAGGAAGACATTGTGCAACAAATTTTCACACAATTGCTCGGAAATATAGGTAAGTGTCAAAATTTCAAATTTAACCAATTGTTTCTTTAAAATTATAGAAGAAAACGACCCAGCCGCAAATTTTATCGGTCCTGGTCTCATACGGATCAAACAGTCTGGAAATACTTTGCTGCTGAGATATTCTCCGGCTATTGTAAGATTTAGTAGTCAACGATTCAAGCCTATATTTAAGGTTTTAGGGTGTTGCAGAGCTGAAATATTTTTTGGATAAGAAAGTAAACAGGCAATGGTACCAAGTGAAACCTATGCGGGCCACCAAGGGACACGCTTTGTTTAGAGAGCTTGGGTTCGGTAGGCTAGTAATGATCAGAATTAGAGCAGTTGCAAAAGATGGTCAGTACCGAACGTCTTCTGTTATTGCCATCGATCTAACTGATGCTAAGCCGGGTAATTTTCTGTTTTGCCTTTTCTCTCAGAACTAGACATTTTTCAGTGCAAACTCCTAAACCAGTTTCTCTACCTGCTCCCTCATTCAGCAGTTCTATCAATGTTTATCAGAATATTGAAGTGTTTAATACGAGACCGCAAATTACGCAATATCCAATGCAAGCATTACTACCCTATCAGATTCCTAAAGTTCCATCACCCGAAAGAGTGACAAAAGAAATAAAGTTTACTCTTCCCCGGAATACTGACTTCTTCAAGATTTACTATCGCCCTGTTGGAACTGAATCTTACAAACAAATCTTGGAAGCGAGCTCTGAAGATGTACGAAACTTTTGTCCACAGCTCAAATGCATTGTAAAAATACATGGACTACAACCTGGAATGGCTTACCATTTTCATATTGAACCAATACTAAAAGAATTTCGAACTGATTTACAGGTACTGTATGTATCTATTTGATATAGTGCAGTTACATTACGTTAGTGATGTAAAATTATGGAATTTGAATTTCAATTCAATTACAATTAAATTACGGGCTCAGTTTCTAATTTCAATTAAATTAAATTAAATTAATTGAAATAGTTTTCCATTATTTTCAATTACAATTATATTTTCAATTAAATTATGGAACCTCGGAAAATTTCAATTATGCAATTTTTTTCAATTATTTTTTCAATTTTTTGAAAATTATTGGAATTTTGCTGTTAAAAGACAGTGACAGTGACTCAGGACTTAGAAAAATGTCCATGTAAAAGCTTAGAAACAACCTGGTTAGTCTGCTGTCCAATAAAACGAGAAAATTTTAAATTGTTGCCTTATAAAAACGCATAAAATGGCATTCTGGGGGAAATTTACAGTTAGTTCATTATTACTATATATCAGTGCATAATCTAAAGGTTTCCAGCATTTTTGAGCAACATCACTTCCTACCTAGGTACCTTTGCCAAAAAGGGGGTGTCAGTCAACCCACCATACATACAAAAATCATTGTTTTGGCTTTTATGAACTACGAAATAAAAAGCAGATCATAAAATATTACAAAACATAGTGAAATCAGTATAAAGAGGTGACAAACCCTAAATAGGTTTTTATTTGAAGTCTTTAGCGCCTCTAACACTTACACATTTCCTTACATTCACCACAGGAAATAATTGAAAATATAATTGAAATTCCAGGCGAATTTCAATTAAATTACAATTAAATTATGGCCCAACTTTTGAATTTCAATTAAATTAAATTAATTGAATTGAAATTAAAAACGGGTCAATTATTGGAATTTCAATTACAATTAAATTAATTTTTTACATCACTACATTACGTTATGCTATGCTATTCTATGTTACGCTATTTTTTGTTAGGGTACGCGTTAAATTACTTTATGCAGCGCTATGTTACGTTACGCGTTACATTACATGTTACGTTGTGTTGCATTACGTTACGCGTTACATTACGTGTTACGTTGTGTTGCATTACGTTACGCGTTACATTACGTGTTACATTGTGTTGCATTAAGTTACGCGTTACATTACGTGTTACGTTGTGTTGCATTACGTTACGCGTTACATTATGTGTTACGTTGTGTTGCATTACGTTACGTTACGCGTTACATTACGTGTTACGTTGTGTTGCATTACGATACGCGTTACATTACATGTTACGTTGTGTTGCATTACGTTGCGCGTTACATTACGTGTTACGTTGTGTTGCATTACGTTACACGTTACATTACGTGTTACATTGTGTTGCATTAAGTTACGCGTTACATTACGTGTTACGTTGTGTTGCATTACGTTACGCGTTACATTATGTGTTGCGTTGTGTTGTATTACGTTACATTACGCGTTACATTACGTGTTACGTTGTGTTGCATTACGATACGCGTTACATTACGTGTTACATTGTGCTGCATTACGTTACATTACGCGTTACATTACGTGTTACGTTGTGTTGCATTACGATACGCGTTACATTACGTGTTACATTGTGCTGCATTACGTTACGCGTTACATTACGTGTTACGTTGTATTGCATTAAGTTACGCGTTACATTACGTGTTACATTGTGTTGCATTAAGTTACGCGTTACATTACGTGTTACGTTGTGTTGCATTACGTTACGCGTTACATTATGTGTTACGTTGTGTTGCATTACGTTACGTTACGCGTTACATTACGTGTTACGTTGTGTTGCATTACGATACGCGTTACATTACATGTTACGTTGTGTTGCATTACGTTGCGCGTTACATTACGTGTTACGTTGTGTTGCATTACGTTACACGTTACATTACGTGTTACATTGTGTTGCATTAAGTTACGCGTTACATTACGTGTTACGTTGTGTTGCATTACGTTACGCGTTACATTATGTGTTGCGTTGTGTTGTATTACGTTACATTACGCGTTACATTACGTGTTACGTTGTGTTGCATTACGATACGCGTTACATTACGTGTTACATTGTGCTGCTTTACGTTACATTACGCGTTACATTACGTGTTACGTTGTGTTGCATTACGATACGCGTTACATTACGTGTTACATTGTGCTGCATTACGTTACGCGTTACATTACGTGTTACGTTGTATTGCATTAAGTTACGCGTTACATTACGTGTTACATTGTGTTGCATTAAGTTACGCGTTACATTACGTGTTACGTTGTGTTGCATTACGTTACGCGTTACATTATGTGTTACGTTGTGTTGCATTACGTTACGTTACGCGTTACATTACGTGTTACGTTGTGTTGCATTACGATACGCGTTACATTACATGTTACGTTGTGTTGCATTACGTTGCGCGTTACATTACGTGTTACGTTGTGTTGCATTACGTTACACGTTACATTACGTGTTACATTGTGTTGCATTAAGTTACGCGTTACATTATGTGTTACGTTGTGTTGCATTACGTTACGCGTTACATTATGTGTTGCGTTGTGTTGTATTACGTTACATTACGCGTTACATTACGTGTTACGTTGTGTTGCATTACGATACGCGTTACATTACGTGTTACATTGTGCTGCATTACGTTACATTACGCGTTACATTACGTGTTACGTTGTGTTGCATTACGATACGCGTTACATTACGTGTTACATTGTGCTGCATTACGTTACATTACGCGTTACATTACGTGTTACGTTGTGTTGCATTACGATACGCGTTACATTACGTGTTACATTGTGCTGCATTACGTTACGCGTTACATTACGTGTTACGTTGTATTGCATTAAGTTACGCGTTACATCACGTGTTACGTTGTGTTGCATTAAGTTACACGTTACATTACGTGTTACGTTGTGTTGCATTAAGTTACGCGTTACATTACGTGTTACGTTGTGTTGCATTACGTTACGCGTTACATTACGTGTTACGTTGTGTTGCATTACGTTACATTACGCGTTACATTACGTGTTACGTTGTGTTGCATTACGATACGCGTTACATTACGTGTTACATTGTGCTGCATTACGTTACGCGTTACATTACGTGTTACGTTGTATTGCATTACGTTACGCGTTACATCACGTGTTACGTTGTGTTGCATTAAGTTACACGTTACATTACGTGTTACGTTGTGTTGCATTAAGTTACGCGTTGCATTACGTGTTACGTTGTGTTGCATTACGTTACGCGTTACATTACGTGTTACGTTGTGTTGCATTACGTTACGCGTTACATTACGCGTTACATTACGTGTTACGTTGTGTTGCATTACGTTACGCGTTACATTACGTGTTACGTTGTGTTGCATTACGTTACGCGTTACATTACGTGTTGCGTTGTGTTGCATTACGTTACGCGTTACATTACGTGTTACGTTGTGTTGCATTACGTTACGCGTTACGTTACGTTACGCTGCATTAGATTACGTTGCGTTAACACAATACATTGTGCTACAGGTTCTATGTAACTGTGGTATCATGTTCTGACATTCTATTCACATGTCTCACAGTAAAAAATCACCATTCTGTTCTGTTTAACAGTTGCGTGTTTAGTTTCCACAGGAACAGAGGCGATTTTACAGTCAGCCAGTGCTAACAGCAGAATGGTCCACAGCTCCGTACAGAAAAACAAATGAATTATGGAACCGAGGAACCAACAGATATAAACCCAAACCTGAAAATCTGAAATTAAATCAATGGTGGCCAGCCTTTGAACTGCCTACTGATTTGTCAAAAATCCCAGAGCAGCCCTACCCTTACTACAGAGTTAGAAAAAAACGCTCCATGCCGAAACCTGACGCTCCTAACCTTAGAAAAAGTCGATCAAAGAGCAAAGGGAAACGGTCAGAACGCGGAAAAGTTCGTAAAAAGCGTTCAATTTCGCTGCAAGATGAGTTCGTAAATACGTTCCGAGGTAGAAACATACCTCAAGGCCGGTTGAACATACCAATACAGTCTCACTTCTTTGGAAAAGCAGTAAGACACGAAAATTCAATTATTGCAACTTTGGAAACCCCAAGATTGGCAGAACATCGGTTTGAAGCCCGTCCTGTGCCCATTGGCCGGGTTGCTTTTGGGGAAGGAATCAAGAAAAATACTGATGATCTGGTGGAAAAAGTTTTATCGAATTTTGGACCCATAACTGCTACCTTAACGAATGGAAATTTTGGAACCGAACATGAAGTAGATGAGACGAAACATATTCCGAAAAAGGTACCTGCATTCATGTAACAGGGAGTCCGCCCCCACCCGAGTTAGGCCAGACCCCCCCCCCCGGATGGGGCCCCCGAGGCGATTTTCTCGATCCCCCTCCGATTTTTCTGTCAAGTAATGTTTTCAGCAAATTTTTGCGATTTTTTGCAATTTCAGACAAAAAATTGCCAAAATCGCCGGTAAAACAGCACTTTCTAGGTGTACGTATTTCAGCCCAAATTAGTGGTTTTTGACGATTTCTAGCCGAAAAATTGCGATTTTTTACAATTTTTGAGCGTTTTTTAGTGCTCAACACCTCCTCTCAAAATTTGGGCTCAGACCCCCGGCCGGCGCCAGATCCCTCCAGCCCTGCCCGCTTCGGCGGGTGGTGACCTGTTACATGTATGCTGCAAGTAATCAGACCCTTCAAAATTACACTGCTTATTTTGAGTGTGTATACTATTAATTAGCTGTATTAAAGTGAAATAGTTGTGTTCGCCTAACCGTATGTTCGACTGCTTGTGTTCTTCACATCTATTGTCCTTGACCATTGGTCAGAATCTCGGGCAAACGGTTTTTGTTAAGAGTTTAGACGAACAGAAAGTTGTTGTTCGCCTCAACAAGTGCTTTTGTAACGTACTACGGTGCGGTACGTAGGTGTATTTGTTAACTTTCCTTTTTCAGAAAAAGCAGATCGATATTGATCTGGATTTGGAAATTGAAATCGTTAAGCCCGAAATTGAAGCTGAAACGAAGCCAACGTCTGAAGAGAAAACCGAGAAACCGGAAATCAAATCGCGCACCGGTTTGGTATTCCCGCGTCAAAAAGTTACGGTGTTTTTGAATATGCGTAGAAACAAAGCTATTTCAGAGCATAAACAAATACAAGATCGAGTTATATTTGGACAAGGGAATCTTAGAAATAAACCAAAGTTCATCAGGCTGCAATAATAAGAAATGTTTGTTATTGCTTCCAGACTTTATTAACTCTATCGAATACATAAAGAAAGTGCTGGTTAATGGTGTTGAAGTGTATAGAGGGCCTTATTTTCGACCGGTAGATTTTAACAATGGTAAGTTACCATACACCACGTACATTTACAAAATTGTTTGTTTTCAGGGAAACAAGACTATAAACCAACTCAATAAAGGACTGAACAAAACTTTATGATGCTTTTCTGTTAGCCTCGGGTATTGGGTATCCTTTATTTAATAATGCAGTATTAATAAATTCTGATATATCTTTTAACTGATACAGTCATGTCTCGTTAATCCGGACCTCGTTAATCCGGATATTCGCCTTCCGGACAAGATTAGGCCAGGTCCCAATTTTCCCCCATGTTATATGACTCGTTAATCCGGATCCGGATTCGTTAATCCGGACAGAAAATTTGGGGTCCCAACTTCGAAATTTGTATGGTAAAGTGATTCGTTAATCCGGATTTGGTTAATTTGGACAAAATCCGTGCGCAATTTTTCAATTCAGGTGTGAATTTTCAATTGAGTAATGCTTTTCGTTGGGTCAGAATGTGATTATTTTCGCCTTTTTAGGAGCTATAATCAGCTGAAATATGTTTTTGAGTTTTATTTAGGAGGTACAGCTGAAGAATCTGATATGCAACTAATAAAAAGCTGTCATTTAGGCCTTTGACCCGAAAAACAGTGTTTTAGCTTTGATTCGTTAATCCGGAAATTCGCTAATCCGGACAAAATTGGCCGGTCCCAACTTGTCCGGATTAACGAGACATGACTGTATATCTTTTAACGATGTTTCGAAGGAAATTATATATACAAGAATAAATGTGCAGTAGAAACCTCCATGCATAGCACCTTCGCGGCGACCCGCAAAGAGTTCTGCATCAAAATTACAGAAAAACTTCCCGAAATAGCAGAGAGATCCCAGTAAATATGATAAAAACCACAAATAAGGTAGTAACTAAACTATTATAAAACCATTTTTGAAAAAACGCAGCTCCGAACAGTCACATCTTTTGTGAGCCATTCTTGGGAACAAACAAGGGCGCTTGTGCAGATACATAAAACCAGACAGAAACCAACTACTGTATCTATTGCAACAACGGCTTTAAAGTCGATATACAGGCATTGCGTTAATGTTTCAGCTACCAACTGCATTAGGAAGCAAAAAATTCCTGACGGGGGTAGCGGCCGGCTGAGGGGGGCAACCCCCCGCTCAGCCCCCCTTTGCCCATGTCTTTGTACTATATGACATCATGGAATTAATAGCTTCTCAATGTCCTTGTGCTGTGGCGTCCCATTCCCCATTTTGGAGTATGTCTGTAATAGTTTAGCATAGGAATACTGTTTCTGCACCCGAAATCGTGCCATTTATGGAGGTTCTACAGTAGTGGACTAAGAGAAAGTCCGCGTAGAACCATCGAAGTGACAGTGTTTTGTTCCATATTCAGTTGTTAATCATGATGTGGCCAGCTATTAGTGGTAAGTGGTGTTGTGTAGTGGGTTAGTGGTGCAATAACTAATTAATCAAATTATGTATGTAGCTTAGCAATCCAACCACTCGTTGCCAATCCAGTTCGATCTGTTTACAAGAGTTGGTGCCATCCGCACAATGTCGTTGGTCTGCCAAGAATCTGCTATGTATCTCCCTCTCGGCTTAATCATCATATCGGTCCTTACTGGTAAGTAAACTGCCTAGGGAAAATACGCATGTGAAAAAGACGGTCTACAATTTTAAGCATACACTTACAGTACCTCCAGTCACTCTTACTCCCTGACCGATAATGATTTAGATGCCGAATCTGTCTGCTTCACAACAGTGGCTGAAGGCCAAAAAGCAGTGGCTGGTTCGGCAGCTCTGATCAAGTCAGAGACTGCGGCTGGAGACAAAGATTGTGTCTCAAAATGCGCCAACCAACTGCATTGTCAGAGTGTGGCCTATAACCCGATCACCTTCAGCTGTCAATTGTACAACAGAACTGTGAATCAGATCAACCTTGTCGCAGCTGACGGATTCAACGTTCACGAAAAACAGCCCTGTATGGCACATAGCTACTTATAAACATACCCCCTTTGAGCAAGCCATCTAACTTCGGGCTAATTCTTGTCGAGCTAATTTGATTTGTTGACGAAATTGTGACTCGCTAATACAATGAGGGTGTTCCGATTAGAAATTGTTCGTTCGGGCTCGGTGGGAGGATTAGAAATTACTACCAACTGAAACCGCTTATATGACGCCGTTCCGATTTGATTTTAGGTTCGAATTAGACCGCTATTAGATATCAATTGTAATCATACACGCCCGAAATCAAAACCAATCAGACCCTAATCGGCTCCAGATTTGAAGAACTCGGCTTATAGCGCCGATTTCAATTATTTCACCCCCAGAGAGGATTGGAAACGCTAATCCGGTAGCAGTTCCGATATTGACTTACGATATTGTTCCTAATCGGGACAGTACTCCAATACTGCGCTAATTTTCATACGCCATATGCGTGGAGTCTTCCCCAAAGGGATACTGTAGTATTATAGGCAGTGGCGTATCCAGGGGGTGTAGGGTGTGTACACCCCCCGCCCTTTGCGGTGGAGGTAGGAAGAGAAAGTCTGTCAAAAATAAGCGAAACTAATGAATTATTGCCAAAACTGTCTATTTTCTGCTCAGAATGCCTTTTAAATGCGTTTTTGAAGGCCAAATTTTCAAAATTTTCTCGCCCTGGTCGGACAGAAGCCCAACCAGGCCACTAAACTACTAAAACTTGTAATTTCTGCTAATTTTCAGCCTGGAATGTGTTATAAACGCGTTTTTGAAGGCAAATTTTGCTAAATTTTCTTACCCTGGGCAGCGGCCCAACCAGGCACTTTCAAAATTTTACACCCCCTTTTCGAAATCCTGGATACGCCACTGATTACACTGAACAACAAATTTCAAAAAATATTTTTTACTGGAAATGTGTGAAGTGATTTAGACTAATTTGGGTACGCTGATTTCAAAAATCATAACCGTTTTGCTGTATCACGTCAGGATTTTTAGTAGCAGAAATATTCCTATTGCCTATAAGTCAGGATTTCAATGAAATCATTCTCCATTTATTTCATCATGAATGCTTCAAAATTATAGAAATTACAGAAAAACTCCACTAGGATGTAGTTAGAAATGCTTAAGGCATTTGGCTTTGCGCTTGTGCTGCTCTGTGTCAGTTTCACGATGCAGAAACCAGCAGAAGTCGCCCATCATGTTCGGGTTGTGCCGCCCCTGGTAATGCGTCTCCATGAGTGAAATGTTTTGGTGGAATCGCTCGCCGTGCTCGTCTGAGACAGCTCCCAAGTTGTCAGGGAAGAAGTTCAGGTGCTGGTGTAGGAAATAGATTTTCCAGGACATCCTGGAGCCAAGTTTCCTGAAGGACTCGAGCAGCTGCTGCACTATTTCTTCATAGTTGTCCGCGCGCTCGTTCCCCAAGAAGTTGTCCATCACAGCTTTGAAGCTCCTCCACGCTGCCAGCTCTTTGGGGTTTAGAGTTGTTGGAAAAATGACGTCCTTCATGATTTGTCCCGATTTGCGGTCCAGCTGCAGCTGCTCGAGTCCTTCAGGAAACTTGGCTCCAGGATGTCCCTGAAAATCCATTTCCTACACCAGCACCTGAACTTCTTCCCTGACAACTTGGGAGCTGTCTCAGACGAGCACGGCGAGCGATTCCACCAAGACATTTCACTCATGGAGACGCATTACCAGAGACGGCACAACCCGAACATGAGGGGCGACTTCTGCTGGTTTCTGCGTCGTGAAACTGACACAGAGCAGCACAAGCGCAAAGCCAAATGCCATAAGGATTTCTAACTACATCCTAGTAGAGTTTTTCTGTAATTTCTATAATTTTGAAGCATTCATGATAAAATAAATGGAAAATGATTTCATTGAAATCCTGACTTATAGGCAATGGGAATATTTCTGCTACTAAAAATCCTGACGTGATACAGCAAAACGGTTATGATTTTTGAAATCAGCGTACCCAAATTAGTCTAAATCACTTCACACATTTCCAGTAAAAAAAATTTGTTGTTCAGTGTTATAGGACGGCCTTAATCAATATGATAAATTTCTTATTTCTTCTTTACAATTTCCAAGTGCTTCTAGCTGTGGTCAAATGGGAACTAAGCGTGAAAACGGGAATGGATAGCGGCACGAAAGGCAAGATTTTTGTGCTGATCGTAGGAAAAACCGGTCAAACGGAACGAGTGGTACTGCGTGCTCCTAGCGGAAATTTTAAACAAGGACAAACCGACCATTTCTCCTTTGAAACGGCTGCAGTGGGCGATGTGACGCAACTGCAAATCGGAGTCAACGACGGCAACTCCGACGGCTGGCACTGTTTGTGGGTATAAATCTATGAACCGTAATTCTTTTATAGGAATGTGTTCTGTAAGCCCGGTTTTCGATCAAAACCCAATAGCTACAGATACGATTTGTGTTGTTGTAGGCAGAGCTGAGAGCGCTGGGCAAAACGTGGCACTTTACAGTGGATAAGAATATGGACACGGATCACAAGGATGAACCGCAGTTTGTGTTTGTGCCCCCTGACTAATTCTTATTATTATTGCAGAATATAGGTTATCGCTTATTTTCCGCTTTTTAGCTGTTTGCGTTTGTCTCTTGTGGGTACTGTTGTTTGGTATTTGGTTTTCCGTTTGTGTATGTGTATGTGTATGTGTATACACATTTACCTTCAAATGTGTATGGTAATTTGTGTATACACATTCAACAAAACAATGTGTATTTTTGTGTATGTGTATTGTACTAAAAATGCAAATTTTTTGTAGATGTTGAGCCAGAAATGCTAAGAAAATCAAATCTCTCAATGCCTGTTGCTTTAAACCTTGGATAGCTTTGAAATCGAGTTACTTAGGCCATTTGAAGGCTTTATCAGGATATCTACCGTTTATTACTGCAGCAAAAACATCGAAATTTTACGATTCGGTACGAAATTTTACCGACTTTTGCTGATCAAATACACATACACAAAAATACACATTTCGAGTAGTGTTTGTGTATGGTAATGTGTATTGGAATTTTCAATGTGTATGTGTATGTGTATGTGTATACACATTGAAAAAACAATGTGTATTTTTGTGTATGGTAAATGTGTATGTGTATACACAAACAACGGTACTTGTGGGTGAAGGTGTTTTGGCGCTTTGCCTTTAAGCAGTTTCATTGAGGAACTGACGAAGTTGTAAGTACATGTACTGGGTACTTCATGGGTACCGCAGCTAGAAATGCCAACCTCCTCAGCCCTCTCATACCCCCGGAGAGTATGACTTATGGAGGTTTGACTTTAATGGTATCCTTTTAGTATCGGCAGCGGAAGCGCCAAATTCGGTTATCAAAGGCCTTTAAGCTGATTTTAAGTAAAGATTGATTATTTTGAGCCAGTTTGTTAGTGCACGGACTAGCACTTTTGGACCGCACGTCCATAAGTACAACAAAAATTTGGGATACACTAACTGTAGCGTGTTGCACATATTGAGGTTTGACTGTACATGTAAATACAAATGATTGTGTGATGATTTATCACTGTTTGACTACAGATCTGTAATTATGTTGTTTTACTGGTCCGTTATCTCTAATACAATAGTTGTGTTGTGTTCCGCTATTCTCTCTTCAATGTCCGACACAAATTGGTGTTTGTAGAAACCGATTTATAAGATATAATCATGGTCTTAGTGGAAAACTCCGGGAGGCATACAGATTTCTGACGGCCAGAATTTGATGCAAAAAACTAGAGATTCTATCTCGACCAGAACCGGACAGTAGCGTACAAATGTTCTCACTTTGAGCAAATTTAACATGAGTCTTCTACTGAACAACTGCCTACTATTTATGGGCTTTTATCATCTGGGTTCTGCTCGCAAGTACCATCGCTCTAGTAGCCATCAGTCAAAGACTTTGGGCCAAATGAAAATCACTCCTAAATGTAACCAACGAATTGACTACTTTGACTTGAACTACGACTTTAACAAAGGTACCTTGTGCTCTGAATTTTGCTACGCATTTATGTATTTATCGAAATTCGTAAAAATGATTTTTACAAAGCGAACCAAATACAAAAATGATAGGTCTTTGGAATCGTCAAAACAGAGAAATGTTCCCAGACGTTTTTTGTTTTCATTCCCGGGCTTTATACGACTAAATAATTGTAATTTAGGTGAGCAACTAGTTTCCGCAAGTGAACTAGCACAACAGATATGTAGAATGTGTTACGGAATTGGTGTAAAAATTTCCTTCAACTTCATAGGATCGGTAATTACAAGTGTTTCAGCTGAAGGTCACGTGGCATTGGCAGTTGCACAGATGCGCGGCCTTCCAAACCCTTTATTCCACTGGACTAAAAACACCACCGGCTTTCTCTTCTTCACACAACAGTATTACAAAGGACCGATCGGGATTTGGGGTAAAGTATTCTTAGAAAACTCCTACCACTACTGTACGTCAGGCACTTAACAGGTTGGTGCCGGTACTATAGTAGGTTTTATCGCGGTGCCGGAACATCCGGACGTACTGTTGTCGGTAACGTACCCAGGGGGTGTAGGGTAGATACACCCCTTTTTGCGGTGGAGGTAGGAATGAAAAATTAGGCAAACATAAGAGAAATGAATGAATTATGACGTACCTACGCCTGTCTATTTTATGCCCAGAACACCTTAAAAATGCAATTTTGAAGGCTAATTTTGCGAAATTTTCTCGCCCTGCGGCTGCGGCCCACCCAACCAGGCAACTTTTGCACCCCCTGTGCAAAATCCTGAGTACGCCACAGACAGACTTACCACAAAGCCCAACCCAGACCATCGAAAGTCAGCAATGGCAAGTAGATACATAAATGGGGACCAAACCTTAGCTGTCTTGCACACACCGACAACAATGGGGAGGGTTAATGTTAAAAGGCTGCCGGTCTCTGTGTCTCTTCCTGCTCTATAGCATTTGGCTACTCCAAGTCCAAACGGACAAAAAAAGCTACAACAACAACAACAACGTTTTTTATGTTCCTTCCTTCCTTTCTTTCTATAAATAACGTACTGTATACGGCGTTAATTGCCTGGATTCAGGTGCCTTACGCCGACTTTATTGCTGTGGAGAGGTGCCATACGCCGACTAGGTGCTAAACGCCGACTGGGGTGGTGCTTTACGACGACTGAGCAGGTGCGAAACGCCGACTACAACTAAGGTGCGTTACGCCGACTGAGCAGGTGCCTTACGCCGACTCAACAGTTGCGATACGCCGACTGCACTCCTAACTAACTCTTGTAACCTATAGCTGGCTGCCAATGTCTTTGTGCGTATAGTACAGTACTATCTATCTAGTATTCACATATGTAGTGCTATATGCCGCTGCAAACGTAAATACAGACCAAAAATATTTGCATATCTGGTGACAGCAGATCACAGTCGCGAGCAACTGGGAGCCTAACTTTAAACGGGCCAGGTAGCAGACAAAGATTGATTGTGAGTGAGCAATGGGGGAAGTATTTTTGGGCATGTTTGATACGGAACGAGCAAGAAAGATGCGGCCTGTATAAGAACGGGAGCCGGCTACATCCAGAGCGCGTCTACCGCTGGCAGCGTGGGTGTTTCTTGTTCCTGAGGCTTTGTACCCTGCCGCCCCCAATTACCAGCGTTCAGCAGCTTTGATTGTCAATATAAGCCTTGTTGCATACATAAGTTGTTCTGAAATATATTTTTGTTGTTCGTGCGGTCTCTCGAACCCTCTGTTGCATACTGTATGCTTGAAGAAGAATGTTGGCCTCTGTTGATAAAATTCAGGTCGGCGTATCGCACCAAGGAGAGTCGGCGTAAGGCACCTGGCCAGTCGGCGTAAAGCACCTACAGGTTGAGGCTCCTAAGGCGAGTCGGCGTAAGGCACCAAGCCAGTCGTTGTAAAGCACCAGTAAGGCACCTTTTAATTGGTCGGCGTAACGCACCGGTCGGCGTATCGCACCTAACACCATTGCCTGACTGTACTTTACCTGCACGCATGCGCACTGGTTAGCAGCTTTCATTCTTCTATGTTGCTAATGCGTTGCAGGTAATATAACCGGTTTGTTGCGGGGCCTGCGTGGTCTGTACGTTCTGGAATTCGGACGGTTTCCCTGTAGTCGGGAAGAGCGGCAGTCATTACAACTCCCTGAACGATTCGCACGGATTTGCAGAGTCCTGTCTCAGACACGTCGGGGACCTGGAACCGATCGATGTCGGCGTCAACACATTCTTGGGCCAACATTCAGGGAGACCCCAGAATTAGTCTCTGGGTGATTTGTCCCTTTTCTTGTCCGATCTATAGGTGCTGCTACTCAGCAGAACAGAGGAAGCAGAAAAGTTAGAAATTGGCCTTCACATGAACAGCAGTTTTGGTACAAAATCTACGGTCCGCCAAAAAACAACCCGTTCATTGATTCAGGTA